>CM076977.1:50060574-50189842 GCA_039105355.1 Benthosema pterotum | reverse complement strand
CAAATGGACCCGTACGGGTCCATTTGGTTTCATTTTACGCTCTCAAGAGTTGAATTACATTTAAATATCTGAATTACCTAATTTTCAAGAATCTATATATTTAGAAAATTCTGAAGAATTGCCATTTTGACCAACATTTCGCCAGTTGTTTCTCCTAAACTAAATTCATCATTAAACGGTTGTCCTCCTCCGTGGCTAAAATGCAGAATAAATAGTGGCCCTGGTATGGAAAAAGTTGAAAACCCTGCACTGCTCTCACTGCATTTGGAAGTGCTACAGGGCATTTTGGAGTTGGGCTGTTGGCAACACTGCTCTCTCCTCGCTCCTCTCTCCTGGCCCTATTGGTGAGCAACTTGGTCTTATTCAGCCCCTGACGAACCAACGAACCAACGAACGGGGGAGCTTAATCTGTAATCAGTATTCTTTGTTGTCATTTCCGTTGCCATCTGCCACTATACTGCTATACTGGCTGCTCTGGGCCATGTGGCGCATTGAGTATTTTTTTTTTTTACAGTAGCTGCGTAGTAACAGGGAGAAGAGAGAACGGAGAATTTATTAACAACAGAGTGGTAAAAAAAAATACAACGTTTTGGCCTAAGGTGGCCTTTGTCAGGTATGCTGAAGACAGTGCCTGAGTACCGGTACATATGAACTTTTTTGAATATGACACCAAGATAATAAGTCAATAATACTTTGCTATAATAACCCCTGTTTCATTCCGTAACGTTTCCCCCACCTCGTCCCACCAAATGCAGAACTTCTGTTCCTCAAATGAACAGTTTAATTAAATGTGGTCGCGCTGTAGCGCAGCAAGCATCCTTCCATACCCAGGTCGGCGTGCGTTGTCATCGACACACACACACACATGCTACTTTTCAACACGCCGATATAAATGAGGTTCGACACAAGAGTCAAGTTTCCTCGTCACATCTTGAAAGTTCTAACAGCACGTGGCCCGTTGTGCTCGCGTGCATGTGGGCAGACGACGTGATTTGGAACGGTGCTCCGTGATGTAAATAGGTTTTCCATGTAACGGGTCCCATGAGGGAACGCATTGTTTCGACCTCCCATTAGTCCTAACCCTAACCCCCCCAACCCAGTGGTTTTCAGCCGGTGGTCTGGGGACCACCAGTGGTCCTCGAAAGGGTTCCAGGTGGCCCCCATGGAAAGTTGGTTGTCTCCACCGTAAGGTGGTGACTATAAATCGTACCGTGTCCGTCAGCCCGTATGTCCGTCCGTGCACATCTCCATATATGGAGCTGTCAGGTGTCAAGTCTACACTAACTAGACTAGAGAATGTAGAAGATTAATGGTCATTTTGATCTGTATGTTTGACTGTTTGTGTTTTATTCAAAATCCAGCCTGGCAGCTGCAGCATCAAAGTAGAAACGGTGTAGAGGCGGGAAAAAAAAGAAAAAAAAAAAAAAAAAAAATATATATATATATATAAATATATATATATATATATAATATATATATAATATATATATTTATATATATATATATTTTATTGTTTTTATACTGTATGATCTGGCCATATGTGGAGTGTGTCCTGGCTGAGTGTCTCGGATGTCACACGTTTACACTCTTTTTTCACTTGACTTTAGCTGGAGGGAGTTCCAAGGGGTCCCGATATACTGTATATGTAACATAAGCATCACGAACATTTTGGCCACTTTAACAGCGACACACACATCTATGCATGCACAGATGTGTGCATGCAATTAATAAGGAAGACACGCGTCTTCCTTATTATATGAAGAATTTGTGGAGCTTGTTGGGGGTGTGTGTGGGGTCTTATCTGCACGTGTTGTTGTGTCTCGGTCAGCAGCTGTCGGCCCTTCAAGGTCACTGTTATTTTCTTGTAGTGTCGCACTTTAGATTTTTTTTTTTTTTACATTTCAGCGTTTCAGCGACTAGGCGGGCCGTGTGTAAAACGTTTTATTTTTTTAAGATGTCTGACAGAGGAACGTCCCGGCGGTGTTCTCCACAGAGTGCTGCCTGTGGTTTATTTTAGCAGGCCATGGCTGATGTAAACCCAGTGTCACCTAAGTAAACACGGATAAATGACACCTGCTCCGAGACCGAGGCATCCATCCATCCACTGGCCTGCGTTGACATCACAGCTGCTGCTGCTGCTGTTGTTAGAAGCATGTGTTTGTGTGTGTGTGTGTGTGCGTGCGTGTCTGGCCGCATGCCCGCCTTCGTGTGTTTGTGTGTGTTTGTGTCCCTCCCTCCCCCCGTCTGTCTGTCTGTCCTGCCTGTCTGTCTGTCTGTCTGTCTGTCTGTCTGTCTGTCTGTCTGTCTGTCTGTCCTGTCTTTTGGAGACCATTTTTGTCCCACATTATGAACCCCTTATTGCTAAACGTTTTCCGCCCTTTTCCGCTATTTTAAATAGCCAATTTAACCGATTTATCGACCCATTGCAATTGTGTACACTGCCAACAATTCAAAAAATGGACCCGCTAGGTCCATTTTTTTGGTATTTGTACACTCTCAGAAAAAATAAATTTTGGAATTTGGTACACTCGCAGAAAAAATAAAAATAAAATGGGGGGAATTCCCCTTTCAGAGGCGTCCCCCCACCACTTCTAAAAGTACCACTACAACACTGGTCGAAGGTGTATTTTTGTGCCACGGAAATGCCCAATGCAACTGGCGTGCTGAATGCCACACTCGGTGCTGACTGACTGACTGACATGCCACCCGCCGCTGGAATGCAGCATGAATGTGGGCTCTCTGCCGCTGTCGTCACTTTGGGTGCCAGAAAAGCCGGCTTCTCTCTCTCTCTCTCTCTCTCTCCCTCCTCTCTCCTCTCTCTCTCTCTCTCTCTTCTCTCCTCTCTCTCTCTGTCTCCTGTCTCTCTGTCTCTCTCTCTCTGTCTCTCTCTCTCTGTCTCTCTCTCTCTGTCTCTCTCTCTGTCTCTCTCTCTCTCTCTCTCTCTCTCTCTCTCTCTCTCTCTCTTCACTCTCTCTCTCTCTCTCTCTCTCTCTCTCTCATGACATGTACACAGTGACGTGTTGCCGTGAGTACGTTCCCAGAGTGAAACACATTCCACAAGAGCCAGAGAAAGTGCTTTCCACAGAGCATGACGTGTCATCATGGTGATGATGCTTGGTGGTCAACATAGGGCAGGGGTGCCCACACTTTTTTGACTACTTTCAAAATGACCGGCTCAACAAGATCTACACATCAAAAAGTAAAAAAACAAAAAAAAAAAAGGCCCCCAAGAAAGTTTGTCTTTATTCTAGCAAGTAACACCTTCACCACTATTTTAATGTTTAAGAATAATGCACTTAATAATGAAAAATGGAGGGGGGAGAATTGGAATGTTTTCTTGTATATGCTACTACTGACGTTTGAAAACAGTATTTGGGGTTTGACTTGACAGTTTGTGATGTTGAGTTTAGTCTCTTGCACCCAAAACTAAGAACTTTCACGTTTTTGTCCACAATTGGGAGACATAACTGGCAAAAAGTTGGTCAAAATAACAATTATTCTCCATTTTCTAATTGTGTGGACTCTTGAAATTATGTAATTCAGATGTTTAAATATAATTTAACTCTTGAGAGTGTAAAAAGAAACCAAATGGACCCATAAGGGTCCATTTGGTTTCATTTTAACACTCTCAAGAGTTACAGACTATACATTTTAGGGACTGTCATGTGATGTGATCTACCGGCATGGCCTGTGTGATCTACTGGTAGATCACCATCTACCTTTTGGGCACCCCTGACATTACTTTTCAGCCTGTGTCTGTGCATATTACTGTATATCCTTATAGATATCCTTATACTGCATATCCTTATACAGACCCCAAACTAAACATTTATTTTGCTTTTGTCCACAATTCCAGGCTGGATTTGGGAAACAAAACAGTCAAACATACAGATCATAAATGACCATTAATCTTCTACATTCTCTAGTTGTGTAGACTTGGGGCTAATTCAGACGATGAATGTTTTAACTCTTGAGAGTGTATAAATGAAACCAAATGGAACAACAGGGGTCCATTTGGTTTCATTTTTACGCTTGCGTTCTATTTGTGTTCTATTCCTGTTTCTTCTTTCCTCTGTATCGGCACATAGACCTTAAAAAACAAACACACACCCACAAAAAAGGTACAAAACAATAATATTTATTTGATAAATTGGATTTTAAATTTATGGCGGGACCCCTTTAAAATCCACATTCTATGATGAATAGCCAGTAGTTCTAGTAGCAGTATGTGTCATGTGTGGAGACTGTAAACAGTAGCAGAGGTCGGAGGAGCAGAGTGAATCATTTTCCACACAATGATGAGTCTAATGAGCTCATGTTTAGTCATATCTTGTCGGGGCGAATAACACTCGATATAATACACAAAGCAAAACTAATTGGAGCATTTGAACACCGATGCCTCTGTCACAGTCAAACAGTGTGGGTCAGGGCCTCAATTTATGGGACATTTGTGGGACAATTCTTCATTTCCAAGAATTTTTAGGTGTTCCACAAATTGAGACCCTGTCCCACGTTGGAAATGAGGGACTCGCTGTCCCACACAAAGGGCGCGTTCGGAAATTGCGCACTGAGTACACTGAGCAATGCAAACTAATAGGCGAGTGCGCTCCGGTGTGGTATTTCCGAACGTGCCCAAAGAGTCCCCCAAAGTAAGAAGTAGGGATGTCCCGATACTGTATCGGTATCAGGAAAAGTATCGGATCGGCCCTTTTTTGTCATATCGGTTCATATTGTATCAGCAATACTGTATCGGTACCAGAAAAGTTTCAGTATTGGCCCTAATTTGTCGTCATCAGATCATTTCGTATTGGTAAATATAGCAGTATAACCAGCGATCAGACACAGGGGTAAGGGGTTGACACTATGGTGAATATACCAGTCTAACCAGTGATCAGACACAGGGGTAAGGGGTTGACACTATGGTGAATATACCAGTCTAACCAGTGATCAGACACAGGGGTAAGGGTTGACACTATGGTCAATATACCAGTCTAACCAGTGATCAGACACAGGGGTAAGGGGTTGACACTATGGTGAATATACCAGTCTAACCAGTGATCAGACACAGGGGTAAGGGGTTGACACTATGGTGAATATACCAGTCTAACCAGTGATCAGACACAGGGGTAAGGGGTTGACACTATGGTGAATATACCAGTCTAACCAGTGATCAGACACAGGGGTAAGGGGTTGACACTATGGTGAATATACCAGTATAACCATTGATATGACACAGGGGTAAGGGGTTGACACTATGGTGAATATACCAGTCTAACCAGTGATCAGACACAGGGGTAAGGGGTTGACACTATGGTGAATATACCAGTCTAACCAGTGATCAGACACAGGGGTAAGGGGTTGACACTATGGTGAATATACCAGTCTAACCAGTGATCAGACACAGGGGTAAGGGGTTGACACTATGGTGAATATACCAGTCTAACCAGTGATCAGACACAGGGGTAAGGGGTTGACACTATGGCAGGTAAATAAAATGTTGTGGAATTTGCTTTGGAGTTGCCAAAGTGCACAGAGTGCTATTCTAGTCCGCTATATCATTCTACTATTTGGTGGACTTCATATAAGATCTTTTTCTTGGGACAATTTAATTGAGTTTTAGTCTCTTTTTTTTCTTAATGCATTTTCAAAATGTTTCTGATCAGGAAAAAAATATCGGTAATGATGGGGATTGTATCGGGATGAAAAAAAAAAGTGATCGGACCGGGAAATATCGGGATCGACAGATACAAAAACTCAAATGATCGGGATTGGATCGGGAGCAAAAAAATGCGATCGGGACAACCCTACCCTGAAGGCAAAAAGCACTACAACAACAAAGATGTACGTGTATGTTCACAAACAAGGGAGACACCAGCTCCCGTCTCTCTCTCTCTCTCTCTCTCTCTCTCTCTCTCTCTCTCTCTCTCTCTCTCTCTCTCTCTCCTCTCTCTCTGTCTCTCTCTCTCTCTCTTCTCTCTCTCTCTCTCTCTCTCTCTCTCTCTCTCTCTCTTCTGTCTCTCTCTCTCTCTCTCTCTCTCTCTCTCTCTCTCTCTCTGTCTCTCTCTCTCTCTCTCTCTCTGTCTCTCTCTCTCTCTCTCTCTCTCTCTCTCTCTCTCTGTCTCTCTCTCTCTCTGTCTCTCTCTCTCTCTCTCTCTCTCTGTCTCTCTCTCTCTCTCTCTCTCTCTCTCTCTCTCTCTCTCTCTCTCTCTCTCTGTCTCTCTCTCTCTCTCTGTCTCTTTCTCTCTCCGTCTCTCTCTCTCTCTCTCTCTCTCTCTCCTCTCTCTCTCTTCTCTCTCTCTCTCTCTCTCTCTCCTCTCTCTCTCTCTCTCTCTCTCTCTCTCTCTCTCTCTCTCTCTCTCTCCTCCGTCTCTCTCTGTCTCTCTCTCTCTCTCTCTCAATTTCAATTTCAAAAATGCTTTATTGGCATGATAAAATATGCTTTACATTGCCAAAGCACACATATAACAACAACAAAAAAGATATACAGTATATCTATATATATAACCAAAGAAAATGCAACATTAAATGCACACATATATACACATATGAACAAATATACAATAATAAACAACAGACAAATAACATTCATCCAGGTATACCTGGCTCCTCTGTCCACTGACTGTCCCTCAGTTGATGACAACTCCATACATATTTTGCTGCCAACAATGTGCATTTGGGCTGTTCTCCCAGAACATATTGAAGTGAGTTATAATTGGTGGGGTCAAATTCATTATATTTTTCTTTAAATTTAGGGAAGAATGATTGTCTGATCTCTTTATATTTGTCACATTGTAACAGAAAGTGTAGCTCTGTCTCTACCTCTCCTTGAGAGCAGAGTGAACACAGTCTGTCTTCTCTAGGCAGCCAGTTCTGTCTGTGTCTGCCTGTTTCTATAGCCAGGCGGTGGTCGCTGAGTCTGTACATAGTCAACACCTTCCTCAGTTTTGGGTCAGTAACAGTCAGGTAATTTGCCACTGTGTAATCTCTCTCTCTCTCTCTGTCTCTCTCTCTCTCTGTCTCTCTCTCCGTCTCTCTCTCTCTCTCTCTCTCTCTGTCTCTCTCTCTCTCTCTCTGTCTCTCTCTCTCTCTCCTCTCTCTCTCTCTCTCTCTCTCTCTCTCTCTCTCTCTCTCTCTCTCTGTCTCTCTCTCTCTCTCTGTCTCTTTCTCTCTCTCTCCGTCTCTCTCTGTCTCTCTTTCTCTCCGTCTCTCTCTCTGTCTCTCTGTCTCTCTCTCTCTCTGTCTCTCTCTCTCTCTCTCTCTCTGTCTCTCTCTCTCTCTCTCTGTCTCTCTCCCTCTCGTCTCTCTCTCTCTCTCTCTCTCTCTCTCTCTCTCTCTCTCTCTCTCTCTCTCTCTCTCTCTCTCTCTGTCTCTCTCTCTCTCTGTCTCTCTCTCTCTCTCCGTCTCTCTCTCTCTCTCTCTCTCTCTCTCTCTCTCTCTCTCTCTCTCTCCTCTCTCTCTCTCTCTCTCCTCTCTCTCTCTCTCTCTCTTTCTCTCTCTCTGTTGGTGTTTGTGCAGCTGTTTAATGCAGTTCTAACCACACACAGACTGAAACAGCAGCAGGTATCGGAGGGAGGGGATCAGGTAGGCCAGGTGTTGCGCACAGGGCCAAATCAACTCCGATGACCCCCCCCCCCCCCCCCCCCCCCCCCCTTGCTAACACTCTGTCAGCTAAAGAGGAACTCCACCCATTTTCAACATAAGAAAAAGTTCCCCCAATGCTGTATTTCCTAAAAATGGAGGTGAAATACATCATCAAGATGTATTTCACCATGTTAATGAATGATTTCTCTTTCAGACCCCTTTTTCCTGTGAGGGCACAAATGGAACCAAATGGACCCGCTAGGGTCCATTTGGTTAAAATTTGTATCCTCTCTGGAAAATTTTATAAACAAGCAAATATTAAAGATGTGAAAAAAATCCTATATATCTCAGAGGAGAGTATTATTTTCGTTGTTAGTAGTAGTAGTAGTAGTAGTCGTAGTATTGGTAGCAGTCATCATCTCTGAGGTATATTAATGACATAGTAAAATGTTGAAAATGGGTGGAATTCCCCTTTAACTGATTATAAACAAATCTGCTTGTGGATCATTTGGTTACCTGCGTGAGGTATATTATGTTAGATATTCTCTCTCTCTCCCTCTCCCTCCACATCTACAACAGAAGGCACAGGTAAACACACTATATTGAGACCTTTTACCATGCCCTCTCCATGCTGCTTCAGTCTCTGACTGTTTGCTCATGTACATGTGAAAACATGTTGACTGATGGCTATCAGCGCCCAGCGCTGTTGACACAGCGTACTACGGCAAACTCTATTACTGTACCAGGACAAAAACACTAAACAAAAGGGGAACACGACTACAGGTGATTGTGACCTGGCTGGCGGCCAAAAGTGACACGTACAGCATCCAGGGGCGGATCTAGGCGTGGGCATGGGGGGCAATGCCCCCCCCAGTGTTTTTTTTTTTAGAATATTTTGATTTATTCTTAGTCTTTTCAATAAGACATATTTAGTCTTTTAGTCCCATTTAGTCTTCGGAAATTCCTTTTTTTTAGTCTAGTCTTAGTCGACGAAATGTCAAAAATGATCCCTCGTAAATAGAAGGCAGTTGTAGAATCAAGTTCTCACAGGTCAAAATGGTTAACCCCTAACCCCCCCCAAAAAATACAGCTTTCACTGCCTGCGGGGTTTATTGTAAACGGCAACTGTTTATTTGCATGCATTGTATCTTTATATAGCCCTCGGGCTGAGGCCTGTTGGTCCCGGAAGACATACTGTATTGTCTTCTCTTCTGTTGAACAGCAGGGCGTTTCGTGAGGGAATTTGTTTGTTTTTTTCCCCATAATAATATCATTGTTTTGGTCTTTCTGCCGAAAAAAACATGTGGACGTATGTGCATGCGAAGAGACAAAAGGTATTGGTCAGACAAACCCACTTGGAGCGTATTTTTGGAGGCACGACTCTTGTCATAACATCAGTGTGTGTGTGTGTGTGTGTGAGTGAGAGTGAGTGTGTGTGTCTGTTCGTCCTTTCACTATGGATTATGTCATGGGTTTTCAACCTTTTTCAAACCAGGGCCCACCATTTATTCAGAATCTGAGCCACGGACCGCCATTTGAGGACATTTTAGCCCCACACAGACCCCCAAAACTAAAGATTTCTTTTGCTTTTGTCCACAATACCAGGCTGGATTTGGGAAACAGAACAGGCAAAACATACAGATCAAAATGACCATTAATCTTCTACATATCTCTAGTTGTGTAGACTTGGGCTAATTCACAGGATGAATATTTTAACTCTTGAGAGTTAAAATATTCATATTCAAATTACGTTCTCAAATTACGTTCTCAAGAGTTACATCTGGTTAACCAACTTAGCTGGGGACCACCCGGAACCCTCTCAGGGACCACTGGCGGTCCCCGGACCACATGTTGAAAACCCCTGGATTATGTGGATTGAGATGCGTTCCACATTTTGCCCTTCACATGCTACTGCTGTTTTTGTTAATTAATGTCACTGGTGGTGGTTGCAGCCAAGCTGTCGGGACCGCGTAGAATACGGATTTTCCTGCTTCAGGATTCTTTTGAGAAGGTTTATTTTCATATTTTTTATTTTTATTATGCCATTGTTCAATCATGAATGGATCAACAAGACTTGAAACACCCGAATGCAACCAAGCATACATTTAAATCACTATAGTCCTTTTTAAAGGTAGGGGAAGTGATTTGAAATTCATGGTGTAGTACCAGCCTGGTGCACTAGGGGCCCCCAAAAGTAGCTACACTATGTGAACCTGCTGCTCTCTCCTGATTGGAGGAGAATTGTGGTGACCTGGGGAACTTTTATTAGCTCCTCTGCTAACGTGGGGGAGGGGGAAACTCCATATGTGGTTTCCACACCTTATAATAGAGCATTTTAACAGATTTTTTTTTTTTGGGTGATATCTGACAAAAGTGAAATCACTTCCCCTACCTTTAAGTTATTCTCCTAGTTTTAGTTCTAGTTCGTATTATATTTCCGTCAATGAAAAGGTGGGTGTGTGATTCCATCTGTGATGATTGTAATTCAAGGCGGCGTACAATACAGTACAAGTCATGTCATGGACTGATGGACATGATGAAAAGTGATGTGATCAAAGGGTAGTCTTAGCTTGCCGGTCGGTCTGTGTAATTGTTATCCTACCTTGGAAACACACGTGCACACGGACACATACACACTTTGCTTTGGGGCGAGGGCATTGGTGATTTCACATAGTTGGCAGTGGTGAGAAAACATGTTTTAGAAATAGGTGTGGCATCTTCCATGTGTGTTTATTTATGCGTATAGCCACATTGTGAGCTTGCAGATTTGGCTATTTTCAATGTGAAATGCCGTCATTTCACAACTGTTATTGGACAAGCTCTACTGAGCAGTTCTTCATCCGTACTAGGGTTTAATATTTTTCCCGAATTTGGCCCATTTTACATCCCGGGATTTTGCCGACGATCTCCCGGGCCCTCCCGGGAAATCCCGTTAAAAAAAAAGATAGAAAAAAGTCCCCCTGAAACGCTTTTATATGTAGATACTTAATATTCTCAATAGAATAGTGATATTTTATTGTTTTAAACGTTTCATTTGACCAAAATACGAGCATTATCACATACAAATATTAATAATGTAGCACGCAAAACATGCATATACAGTAATTGTATTAGGTTGGTGACATCGCTGAAATATTTGGTGTCGTTGTTTAATGATGAATTGATTGCAGCTGTGCGTGTTATCGGCTATAGGCCTACAGGTTTTAGTTGCTGTCTGACATGACATGCACGGAATACAATGCACATTATATAATTTATTTTGAAGAGGATATATTATTGTCTATTCTCGGTGGACATAGGATTATTGGTCTGCATGCTTGCCTGTCAGAGTGAGGTGGAGAGATGCTGCTCTGTGGCGTTTTTTGCAGGTAAAACAAATGGTAGTCTGTTGTAAGTTGTTGAACATTGCAGAGTGACCGTATGATGCACACAACGAAAAACAAAAGGTTGTAGAACAGAGACAATCTGTTGCGAGGAAAATAAACTCTCAGATTCGATAGCCTATAGAACTATAGGCTTACTAATAATGAATGACAGGACAGATGCATTGCGTCCGCGTGTCCGTGCCTGCGTAGGACTCCAGTGAGTGCAGTTCTCTTCCATTATTGCTAGTGTCTGATCCGCATCTATAAATGCATGACGATGCTAGCCTCTGAAACCCACGCGCGCCAGCATTTTCACGCTGTCTCGGCAAGAGCAGTCGTACTCGTCTCGTGCGGTCCTGAGTCCTGACCGCTTGCATTTAGACCATGCGTCGCCAATATTGCGTCCCGCTGGCACCGCGACGCTCCCTTCATGTAGCCCTATCTACAGTCTTATTATGCAAGGGCCCGGTTATATTTGGTATTTGACCACTCATAGATATGTGAAAAACGCGATCTGTGTGGAAAATTTAAGAAAGAAATGATAACCTCCGGGAAGACGGGTCCGGAGGCATTCCCGGGAGGAAAAGTAAGTCCGTCGTAACCGGCTTCCCGGGAATCCGGGATCCCGGCATTAAACCCTAATCCCTACTCACCTAATGGTCATGGCACCTAATGACTGTTCATACAGCTTGAAAGAGGGACAAGCTGGACTTTAAATACATTGCACAAAACATGTCAGTTGTTTCAAAGTATTGTACAATTAACAGCTAAATTACCGGTAATGCAAAACGATCTACAATAAAATAAAGAGATTTGTCCCTATTTGTTGTCCTTGTTGTCCCCATTATCTATGACTGTAGACGAGCCGCCATTAGACTGGCCTCATGAAGTGAACAGAGTTTGCGTAACTCTGTCCATACTCTAGGCTCTGGCACAAACAGGCTGAGCTGCTGTGATCATGTTGAGCTGCACCTCTCGTTCTTATGACAGCGACTGGAGGAGTGGTTTGGAGGAAAACTGTTTTGAATCGCTATTATTGTTATTAAAAGGTAGGGGAAGTGATTTCACTTTTGTCAGATATCACCCAAAAAAGATTTTTTTCTGTTAAAATGCTCTATTATGAGGTGTGCAAGACCATATATGGAGTTTCTATGGAAAGAGTCTACCAAAAACCAAAGCAAAATGGAATGCTACATATCACTAAAAAGAGAATATACATTGGCCGAATACCTAAGTACAGTAAAAGACCCAAAACTTAGGAAAACATTGACCAGATACAGACTCAGTGATCACAGCCTCGCAATAGAGAAAGGCCGCCACAGACAGACCCCACTCCCAAGAGAAGCACGACTATGCAGTCACTGCACACAAAATGTGGTCGAAACAGAGCTACACTTCCTAACCACCTGCCCCTTATACCAAGACATCAGAGACACATACTTCCCACAAATCGCACACACTCAACGTGAGTTCGAAACTATGACCAACGAGGGAAAACTTCCATACCTATTGGGAGAAATACAACAATGTGCAAACACAGCAGCAAGATTTGTGCACCGTTGCGACGTAAGAAGATTGGCCAATGGAATTCAACCACCCTAAGGACTACAATCTGTACTATCCAGACTCTCCCATGTAAACAGAGCTGCTACATTTAAACAGATAGGGAATCTGTTAGTTTTCTTCTTATTCTGCATGATCTGTCTTGAAGTAGCAATAAAAATGTTGTTATAATGTGCTATAACCTTTTATAAAACAATGCATTGTAGCATAACTCTGTCTATAAAAATCTGTACCCCCCCTCCAACTGTATATATTTGTCCCCATTTTCAACTGTTTTTACTGTATTGTTTTGTGACTCTTGCTTTGGCAATGTAAATGTCTGTTTTATCATGCCAATAAAGCTCCTTTGAATTGAATTGAATTGAAAATTGAATTACCCCCTCCCCCACGTTAGCAGAGGAGCTAATAAAAGTTCCCCAGGTGTGGGTGAATTCTCCTCCAATCAGGATGCAGCAGGTTCACATAGTGTAGCTACTGTTGGGGGCCCTAGTGCAATAGGCTGGTACTACACCATGAATTTCAAATCACTTATTATATATTTCAAGGGCGAGAGATCACAATAACAGTCCTAATCATTTTCCACCATATTGGGATGAAAAGCGCATTTGTAAGTTTGATGCTGCGTGTTTTACAAGTGGGTGAAGTTGGAACTTTTCTATTGCATCTTATGAGAGGCAGGGTTCTTCTGCAGACAGTTTGCACGCGCATACTGGTGTTTGCGTTTTTAAGTTTTAATGAAAAATAGCGGGTGTTCACGTCTCATAGCGCACCACTCTGTGGCGTGCTATGAGACGTGAACACCCGCTATTTTTCGGGGAAATGTTTTTTCTGTGATCTTCACCAAGTGCTGCTTTCATAGTTAATTGAGAAAGTAAATGAGAGTTGAGTTGCAATTAGCTGCATTCATTTCCTATCATGGTGTGTGCAATATACCAGAGGGCCAGTTCTAATACTAATTCAATATCATCCTGCGGTTCAAAGATAATTCATTCACGGGCCTGATTTGGCCCCCGGGCCTTGAGTTTGACATATGTGTGTTAAGGCGTCTATAGTCAGGGACACAGACAGATAGACTATGACAAGTTGTCAATGTGTCAACGGGTATTATGAGGTTCCCAAGTTGTTGTTGTGTTCTCAAGCAGGCCGGTGGGTCCAGGCCTAGTTAACTGTAATAATGAATTTCTGCAAGAAAGTGTGTGCCGTGCAGACTAAACATAGTGTGAAAATCTTGTGCTTTTTTGCTGGTGAGTTGGGGCGAAATTGGTTGACAGGTGCCAGAGATAAAACCCTCATACGCTCTCAAGAGTTAAATCATATTTAACCATCTGAATTACCTAATTTTCAAGAATCTACACATTTAGAAAATGTAGAAGAATTGCCATTTTGACAGTTATTTCTGCTGAATTGGGCTGACAGACTAATCTCAACATCAAACGGTGGTCCTCCTCTTTGGCTAAAATGCAGAATAAATAGTGGGCCCTGGCATGAAAATGGTTGAAAACCCACTGCTCTAGTACATTTTGGAAGTGCCACTATAGTGCATTTTGGATTTTGGCAGTTGGCAACACTGGATATATGTAGGACATATACACTATGTGTCATATATAACCACATAATTGTCTCCACCAGGCCGGAGGCATGGTGGGGAATATGTTTTACCCTCCGTCCGTGTGTGTGTCAGTCCGTCTGTTACCAGGTAATCTCCGGCGCCGTTAACCCGATCAATGTCAAAATTTGCACACACACTCCCTGGATGCCAACGATGAACCTCTACTCCAAAATTTCCAGAAGAGCCCATCATAGCGCCACCAGGAGGCAGATGCATGCATTTTTTGGGGCAAAAATCTGTGTGTGCGTCCGTCTGTTACTAGCTAATCTCCCAAACCGTTAACCCAATCGATGCCACAATTTGCACACACACTCCCTGGATGCCAACCATGAACCTCTGCCCCAAAGTTTCCACAACGGCACGTTATAGCGCCAACAGGAGGCCGATTTTTGCCATCTTTTTGCAAAAATCTGTGTGTGTGTCCGTCTGTTACCACCTAATCTCCCAAACCGTCAACCCAATCGATGCCACAATTTGCACACACACTCCCCGGATGCCAACCATGAATCTCTGCCCCAAAGTTTCCACAACGGCACGTTATAGCGCCACCAGGAGGCCAATTTTTGCCATCTTTTTGCAAAAATCTGTGTGTGTGTCCGTCTGTTACCAGCTAATCTCCCAAACCGTCAACCCAATCGATGCCACAATTTGCACACACACTCCCTGGATGCCAACCATGAACCTCTACTCCAAACGTTCCAGAAGAGCCCATCATAGCGCCACCAGGAGGCAGATGATTGCATTTTTTTGGGCAAAAACCTGTGTGTGCGTCTGTCTGTTACCAGCTAATCTCCCAAACCGTTAAGCCAATCGATGCCACAATTTGCACACACATTCCCTGGATGCCAACCAAGACCCTCTGCCCCAAGATTTCCGCAACGGCATGTTATAGCGCCACCAGGAGGCCGATTTGTGGCATCTTTTTTACAAAAAATTGTGTGTGCGTCTGTCTGTTACCAGCTTATCTCTCAAACTGTTAACCCGATCGACATCATAATTTGCACACACACTCCCTGGATGCCAACCATGAACCTCTGCCCCAAAGTTTCCACAACGACACGTTATAGCGCCACCAGGAGGCCCATTCTTGCCATCTTTTTGCAAAAATCTGTGTGTGTCCGTCTGTTACCAGCTAATCTCCCAAACCGTCAACCCAATCGATGCCACAATTTGCACACACACCCCTGGATGCCAACCATGAACCTCTGCCCCAAATTTTCTACAACGGCATGTTATAGTGCCACCAGGAGGCTGATTCGTGGCATCCTTTTACAAAAAATGTGTGTGTCTGTCTGTTACCAGCTTATCTACCAAACTGTTAACCCTATCGACATCACAATTTGCACACACATTCCCTGGATGCCAAGCATGAACCTCTGATCCGAATTTTCCACAACGGCATGCCATAGCGCCACCAGGAGGCCGATTTTGTAAAGACGATGAACACAGCAGGCATTTACATAAAATCTTCATCACACTAAAATACTAGGCTGAGAAAACATTCCACCCTTTTCACAATGGCTTGTTATAGCGCCACCAACAGTTTGACATTTGCAAAACACATTTTTGGACAAAATGCCTCAGATCATCCAAATGCTAAAGCCATAATAATAAATGGTACCCTTTTTACATTGGCCTATTATAGCACCACCAGGAGGCCACAACCTGACCTGGCCTGGTGGAGACCTGTGCCCAGAAGGGCACTTTTCTAGTTATGTCTCAGTCAGGCTCATATATGCAGGGGGCCAATTGCATATACTTATGTGGCATATATTAAAACATACAATATATGAAGTCCTCTTGACTCAACATCATTGTGTCATAAAGGAAAACAATGAACTCCATAAAGCAAATGTGAATGTCAGATATAAGCGCAAACAAATAATAATTAGTTTAACAATTAGTTTAGAAAACTAATTGTTAGTAAAAACAATTAGTTTTCTACCATAATTCTTATATTTCTTGCTCAATGAAAACAACGCTAGAGGGTGTTTTAAATACAACGTACAATCCCCCTATAATAACCCCGTTAAAGGGCCAGATACATATCATCTTGGGGATCCTTGCCACAAAAGACATTAAGCTATCGACTTAGAAGGCATTTGTAGAATTGATCTCAGGTCTTACTGGATTAAGTACAATTGCCCTTTAAGTGTTTTCAACAAAATGTACTATTCTACAGTACTAATCCTTATCATCAGAGAGGGCCTTAAGCCCTCACACACAACAGGGATTCCAATCGCTACTTCCTGTGGAAACACAGAACACAAACTCGGTAGGCCTACATTTAGTAAGATAACGCCTCCAAAATAAGTTGCCTAATACTCTGTTGTTGTTGTCTTAGGGCCCTGATACACCTAGCAATGTTTTGATCAATATCAACTAGCAATGTCAACATCAATGAGGCAACATGATGAGACACATGGCAACAGGCAACACCTCCCATTAAAAGGGGAATTACACACATTTTCATTTTTTTCCCTGAGAGTGTACAAATGTGAACCAAATGGACCCTAGCGGCTCCATTTGGTTCACATTTGTACATTCTCAGGAAAAAAAGAAGCCTTAGTTTGCAAGTTACAAAATCCTTGTTTTTGTCCGCAGCAGTAAAGCAGCAGCAGCCATGGTTTCAGTCTGATCAGGTGACGCCAAGGAGGGCTGTGATTGGAGGATTCTGAAATGTTGACCAGTAGAGGGCGCTAAAGATCTGACTTTTCTAAACAACCAGGAGTTGATCATTCTCTATAGAAAAGTGAAAAGTCAACATGATAATTGATGCTGCTTGTTGATATTGATCAAAACATCACTAGGTGTATCAGGGCCTTTAGGTTCTCAATGTAGGTTTTGGGGAGCTGTAATGCACCATTACAGCATAGGGCTGTAACTCTGAGAGCCAATTCCGGTGCTTCTCAAAGGTGGAGGCAACTTTTTAGTCCAAAAACATATAGCTTTTTTGTTTGTTGCATTTCCCCCTCTGCGTTGCTGCTACTTTGATGCTGCAGCTGTTTCCCTACAGACGATCCAGAACTTTGTTGTTGTCAACAAATCATGAAAACAAAACAAACATCCGTTTGGGCTCAGGACAGGCGTGGCCAATTTGTGTGCGTGTGCGGGGTGACCCGGTTGGGGGCGTTTTAAGCCAATCGCAGCACAGCAATCTCCAGCAGATTCATTCAGAACCAGGCAAATCCCTAGTCTTCCTAATTGCAAAAACGCCCCTGGATGTGCACACCACTGTCCAACCCTCAGTCCTGGTGCAGACAGCAGCAGTGTACTCAGGTTAATGGCTGTGTGCAGATGCAGGCAAGGAGCCAATCGCGGTCATGGTGACCTCTCTTGGGGACTGGGCATTGGTCCAATTCTGGTCATGTGACGGATGTTCTTCCTCCTTTTAACCCATTAAAACACACCGGGAAAGGCATATATGCACACACACACACGCACGCACACACACACACACACACACACACACACACACACCACACACACACCCACACACACACACACACACACACACACACACACACACACAACCACACACACACACACACACACACACAGAGTGAAGCACACCATTATTACTTTCAGAATTGCATTGCCTCATGGTGGGTCTAGACTCAAGTGTGGTGTGTGTGTGTGTGTGCCAACATTTAGTTTAGTCTGGGACCACCTGGAACTCTCTCAGGGGCCACTGGTGCTGCCCCGACCACCTATAAAACAAAGCTAAGAAAGATGTGTATATATGTGGCCTATTGGCCGAGTGCATACAACATTTAGCACTGCTCCACTGCTCCTCCGTGGCTCAAATTGTGAACAAATAGTGGCCCTAGTATCACAGAGGTTGAAAACCACTGCTTCGCCGGTTAGCTAAACAATAGCTGATTTACAATCTTAAAGGGGTGTGAGCTGGTACTGTAGCATTGCAAGTTTTCCCCTTATTTATACCTTTAACTATTAATCTCACTGTTAAACACTTGACCATGACAAAGGCCCTTGATGGCCGAAACGCGTTGGTCGTTTTTTAATCCCTGCTGCTCCAAATGAAATAAAATTAAACATTTTCTACTGCACAGAGCTGCCGTGGACATTCTTCAAAAGTTAATCACCGATTCACTGCTGTCTCACAGTATTTTGTGACTTTTTCTTCGGTATTATTGAACTTTTTTAGTCTTCTTGTGCTGTATCATTAATACCCTCTCCAAAGAGCACCTGTTGGCAGTTTTTTACTACTCATAAAGGACCCACGAAGTGCTTCTTTTCCTTCTGTTTTTTGCTAACTATTAATCTAATTCCCCTTAATAATTCCCCTTTTTTAGAACCTTAACTATTAATCTAACTATTAATCTAACTCTCTGCTGCCGTGCCTTTTAACTACTAACTAACTAACTTTTTCCAGGCTGAATCTTAAAGTCAAGCGAGGCCCAGACCTCTCTCTCTCTGTATTTGTACAGTATATGCTATTCTATACACAGGGAAACTCAATGTGCTTCCTTTTGCCTTTCTGTTTTTTCCCCCTCCCTCCCTCTTATTGCCGACACAATGACAGACCATGTTGAGCGGAGGTTATTGGACAACACAGCAGCAGACACAATGTGATCTGTTTTTTCCTTTTCCTGTGTGTGTGTGTGTGTGTGGTGTGTGTGTGTGTGTGTGTGTGTGTGTGTGTGTGTGGTGTGTGTGGTTTTGTAATTGCTACATGGTGGGGACGTCCGTCTGACAGCACACTCACCAACTGGGGACCCAAAATCCATCTGGGGTCCTCACCCGAGGTCCCCACACCGTTTATCATTTAAATCAATCCAGAACATTGCAATTATGTGCCCAGTGAAGTTCTGTGAAATGTCCCACTTGGTCTTTAAAATCTGAAAAGTGTGTTAAAGTGTGCTAAAAGTGTGCTAGAAGTGCTCCTCCAGTGGCTACAACAGGTACTGCACAGGAGTGTGAAAAGTTTACACACTTCCTGCTGTCTAGCCAATGGGAAGAGAACAACCCCCCCCCCCCCCTCTCCCCCAGTTAATTAACGACCCGCAATCATAATGCTTCAGGAGAGTGGGAGAACAACCCCCCCCCCCCCCCCCCCTCTCCCCCAGTTAATTAACGACCCGCAAACATAATACTTGAGGAGAGTGGGAGAACAGCCCCCCCCCCCCCCCCCCCCCCCCCTCCCTGTGCCTGGGCAATTTGAATTCTCTGTCTGTTTGTACAGAGTGGCACTGAATGTCAGCACAGTTTGGAGTTTGGAAGCATACAGTTTTCTTACAATATCGTTGTTGACATTATTGTCTTTGTAAACCTTTTAGTGTTTTAAGAAGTATATGTTCTTTAGCATTGCCAAATACTATCAGCAAGGGTAAAGTAATACAATGAATAATTTTCAGGATTCAAATTCAAAAATGGCAAAAAGCAGCAAAAAGCAGCAAGCTCAAAAAAGTTTATCCAAAATAGGAACCTGATTCTTAAAAGGTACCGTAAGTCATTTGGGTGATTTGAAAAAATCCCACTGGCCTGGCCTCCCGGTAACAAGATCTGCACACTAAATTTTGGGTTCAACCACCCATTACTCTACTAGCTTCCAAGCTGTTATGTAGAAAATATTCCTATTATTAATGCTGTTTTACACAGTGGTTCTCAAATTGGATTCCAGGGAATCTTGACTGTATACATCCCTAATTAATTATGAACATCATTGTGTCAGGTTAGATGATGTGTCCATTTGGTTCCATTTATAGACCATATATTTTTCTGTTCCATTTATAGAACAGAAACATATTATATAGTATACAGTATACACTGAAGCTGTGTGTAAAGTTGGTCTGACCTCTTCAACAGCTTATGCTCTGAGTTGAACTGTCAGCTAGACTCTGCGCCCATCCCCCACTCCACTCAACTGTAGCACTCTGTAGCATCTTTCATTCAGTGTGGACTGGAGTGGGGGATGGGGGGGGGTGCAGGTGCATTGATTACAAGAAATTATACTCCACTACATCTCAGAGCCAAACATTGTTAAAACATTAGGCCCACTGACCCACTACAATCATTTAAAAGGTATAGTAAGTGATTTGTGTGATTTGGGAAATCCTCCAGTCCTACTGGTTACAAGATGTGCACATGCACATACTCAGTGGGGTGAAGTGCACACCTTACCTTACCATAATGAAGCAGAAAAAATTCAGCATGGAACACGCAGTAGGACAGGGGTCTCAAACTCAATTTGTATGATTCTTATGGGTATCCAAATAACATAATAAAATGGATTATTATATAATCAAGCTGGTGCATTCCGTATTTCAATAAAGGGAACTTCTTATTTAAGTAGATCCAGTTTGATCAGTTCAGTGAGTAGAGTAGAGTTGCTGCAGGAGAGAGCACCCCCCCCTCTCCCCCAGTTAATTAACGACCGGCCATCATAATACCCCAGGAGAGTGGGAGAATAACCCCCACCCCCCACCCTTGCACTGCATTGATTGGGTCGTTAATTAGCAAAAACAGCAGAAGCCTGTCTGGGGTGTTCACATGAGACTGAGGCGACCTGTGCTCTCTCCAATGTGGAAAATGTTGAGTCAAGTATTTTTGTACACTTTGCAACACTGCATCTTTCGTCAAAGGCAACTTAATTTTTGGACATAAGAGGAATTGTAATAGTAGTGAGTACCATGAAATTATTCCTTAAGATTAGCTGATCTGAGAGCCTACAATGTGTCGCCTCTGCAACACGTGCGCTTGTAGATCTGTTGTTTTCCACCATATTTGAAAACACAACGTAATATCTCAACTGAATTCCTACAATTCCAAGTCATCTCAGGGTGGGGGGATTTAGTAGACAAGAATGTTGGCAGAGCTTGAGGGCATTGTCATAGCTGATTTTACTGTTGTTTCCATGTTCAACTTAGCAATGTACAAGCTCACTATGTGTTGAGCTTATATTTTCAGTATGCAGTCAAGCATACAATGGCATGTCTTTTATTTCTTCTGGATCTCTTCTCCATTGGTCCCTTCCCCCTAAACATTTTTGTCACATAGCTTTCTGTTATTTTAGAATCAGCACTCATTTTTCAGTTCATTTACTGTCTAAATCAGACATGGGCAAACTGCGGCCCGGGCCCACATGCAGCCTGTTAAGCCTTTTAATCCGGCCTGCCAAACTTGTCCAAATTATATTGTCCTGCATGATATATCATGCAGGACAGTGACACGCTGTGTGGAACTGATTGATGAAGATATAGTCGGCAAGTTAAACCAAAACAAACACTTCTACCATACTTACCCATTTGTCCTAATATTATCCTACGCAATAAAATACATAAATACAACCCATTACACCCAATAGTAGGCTACTAATGAAATAATTAAGTCAACACACCTGCAAGTAACCCAAGTGAGCTTTTGAATGTCATTTATTCTGCTTTCTGAGCTGACTATGGCTTCTGGTTGGCCCTGCTGGTTTAGGACAGATTTTATTTGTGCTGGTTTGTAAGGCTGTATACCGAAGCTCGGGATTCGAACCACTCGCTCGCTAAGGTCGCCACGCGAACGAATATTAATGATCCCGAACCATTCGCATTTATTTATTTATTTAACTTTTCCCCCCATCTAGTAGATGTGCGACATCGAGGGGTCAGAAACTCGCAGTGAAACGCGCTGTTACTGCAGTTGGAAATGCATTGTTTTCAATGCTTCGAAGCTCGGCCTGAATTTGCTGTTCGATGTTCGAAGGGCAAATTAAGCCCTAGTATACACCACTACTGGTTTGCCTGGATCTGACCTGCCCTGAACGTTTGCCATAGCAGGACATAGCATACATGCAAACACATTTGTCCAGTAGTTTCTTTCTAGTGTCTCAATCAATCTGAAACAGGTTGCACATGACCGCAGCTGCGACATGCAGTGAGGCTTTCCAACTGACTGGCTGTAGGCCTATTGTTCTGTGCAAAATATAAAATCCTGATAGATAAATGATAGTTTGGAAACAAATGCACCCTTATCGGTCTGTAACTACTGTAGTGTACAAATGGAACACATAGACCCATTAGTTTGTACCCGCAATCTGAAAGCTCACAACACGACTTCCAGGGGGTCCCCAGCTAAATGACAATTTTAATCCAAATTTACCCTTACCCTAACAACCACACTTTTTCATTGCATAATAATAATGATAATACTCTTATTAGAGTGTCAAAACACTGCCATTTACTACTTTTATATAGAAATTAAATTAATATTATGCAGAATTTAGTACAGCCTTTAAGCCCGGCCCTCCACAATATTTTCTGTATCTCATTTGGCCCCTTGGGAAAAAATAATTGTCCACCCCTGATTTAGCTGCTTATGAGCTTATTATCTATTATTATTATTAGCCTATTGTTATTATTATGCTGATCCATTCGTATATTGGCCCAACCAGCCAAGCTTGAATCACAGACCACATGGACTTGCCACTAAAGCTGCAGGTCCACTCCACAAACATGCTGGCCTCACAATTATTTAATTCCTTTCGGCCAGTGTTTTTCAACCTTTTATTATTTATTCATAATTTGAGCCCCGGCCACCATTTGATGACATTTACCCCCACAGACTCCAAAACTACACCTATATTTGTTTTGCTTTTGTCCACAATTCCAGGCTGGATTTTGGAGAAAACAAAATAATCAAACGTACAGATCAAAATGACCATTAATCTTTTACATTTTGTCGTTGTGTAGACTTGGGCTAATGCACATGATGAATATTTTATTTTTTGAGAGTGTAAACCAAATGGACCTGCAACTGCAAAGGTACATTTAGTTTCATTTTTATGCTCTCATAGAGTTACATCTAGTTAACCAACTTTCCATCATTTAGCCTGCGGAACACCTGGAATCCTCTCATGGACCACTGGAGGTCCCCGGACCACCTGTTGAAAAGCCCTGCTTTAGGCTACTAAAATAAAGTTGTATTTGCCTGGGCTGCCGCTGCTCTCGTCTCTTCATTCCTACACAACAACCGTCATTGGTTATTATTATTGTCGACCTAATCAATCTATCAACTTGATGACAGACTGCTCCATACAGGCAACATCAGTGCGGGGACCACCGACCACTGCTTAAACGTGTATGCATGTACTTGATATTGGCCACGCAAGCACACAGTAAGCGTGCACGCAAATTGCTGCATGGATACATGCAGTCACGTTTTCAAAACCACACGTCTGCATTACGATGGGAGATTTTGTGTCCTGTGTGCGCTCAAATCTCCTACACAAAAACACACACTTTCACCGCTCGACAATAAATCCTGGTGCGGTCATGCGTCTGACGGTGCATAGGTCTCGCTGTAAGCACAGGACTATCCCGCACCATCGTAGAAAAATAAAACTCAGGTCCGCGAGCCTGCGACGATCGAAATCAAATCAAAAAAAAGTTCTGAAAAAGTTTTGTATTTTGAAAAAATAAATTTCAGTACAACCTGAAAGGGTGTAGATGTGTTCCATAAAGAAAGACCTGAAATTGTGGTATGGTCACAAACTGTACTGTCTGATGTGTGTCTATACAGATGCCCAGAAAGAGTAATATCTGAAACTGTTGTGCAGTGTTGTCCCCAGAAAGTATGCACTATCTGACCGAGTGTTATCAGATGGAGTCCCCAGGAGGATGCAATATCTGAACGAGTGTTATCAGATGGAGTCCCCAGGAGGATGCAATATCTGACCGAGTGTTATCAGATAGAGTCCCCAGGAGGTATGCCATCTGAGGTGTGCTATGGTGTCCCCAGGAAGGTGGAATATCTGTTGGTCCCCAGATGGATGCGTGGAGTCAGGTCTGGGAGAAAAAGTATTGAATTTTGCTAATTTAAAGTGATATTCTGGTTCCTGAGGTTTTTCTGAGCATACATGATTTTTTTCAGAGGCGCACCATGTCTAGAAAGGGGTGTCCCCACACCGTTGGTGTCCACTCATGGGTCCCCATCATGTAGCATTTACAAGCCTGTGTGTGTGTGTGTGTGTTGTGTGTGTGTGTGTGTGTGTGTGTGTGTGTGTGTGTGTGTGTGGTCCGGGGACCACCAGTGGTCCTTGAGAGGGTTCCAGGTGGTCCCCAGGCTAAATGATGGAAAGTTGGAATGAAGAATGTAAAAATTTTGGTTTCATTTTCACACTCTCAAGAGTTAAAACATTCATCTGAATTAGCACTATTTAATTAAGAAGTTTTGTTTGCGAAATCCAGCCTGGAATTGTGAACAAAACAAAAAAAATGTCATCAAATGGTGGTCCGTGCCTCCGTGGCTCAAATTCTGAATGAATAGTGGTCCCTGATATGAAAAAGGTTGAAAACCCCTGGCGTAAATGAAGAGGTGCATCTAAAAAAAACAGTGTCCACACAATCCACAAAATGTTGATGATGTCCTTGCAAGTGCAGTAATAAAAACTGTGTGTGTGTGCGTGTGCGTGTGTGAGAGAGTAGGAATCGGATGGTTGTTGGGGCATGAGGGGGGGGGGGTTCGCAAGCTGGCAGTTGTGTGTCTGTGTTGTACGGCGGTTGTGGTGTGTGTGTGTGTGTGTGTGGTGTGTGTGTGTGTGTGTGTGTGTGTGTGTGTGTGTGTGTGTGTGTGTGTGTGTGTGTGTGTGTGTGGAGGGGAGGGGGGTCAGATCCTGTCAGTAAGCAGCCAGCATGTGAGAGAGAGAGAGGGAGAGAGGGAGAGAGGGAGGGAGGGGGAGAGGGAGAGGGAGGGGGAGAGAGAGGGAGAGAGAAAGAGACAGAGACAGACAGAGGCAGAGAGAGACAGAGAGACAGAGAGAGAGAGATGGTCGTCCCGGAGCGGAAGTGCATCGCTGGCAGATGGCCAAAGTAAAAAAAAAATCCTCCCCCACCCCCCACCACCCATCCCCATCCCCGGCTCGCCTCCTATCTATCTTTCCCCCTTTGTCTCTCTGTTTCTGGACGTAGAATACAGAGAGAGCCATTTAAGATGGTCGCTGTGGAGAGAGAGAGAGAGAGAGAGAGAGAGAGAGAGAGAGAGACAACCAGGGGCGGATGTAACATATCCCAATTGGGTGGGGGGGGGGCAGGAGAAAATGGTATGGGTGCGGCTTCATCGCCCGTGTCGCTTCGCGCCACGGGCGATGAAGCCGCACCCATACCATTTTCGGTTACTGGACTTTTATTAGGCAAAGCATGCATTAAAGCATCAATAATAACATCAGTTGTTGTTGAAGTTGCAACAGACACGCAGCATGCATAAAGCTAAAGGTCTGACTCAGAGAGTTTTCTGTTTTCAATGATGAAATGCTGTTGGTTTAGTGGTGCCGCAACTAGTAGTTAGTTAGTAGCAGCAGTAGTAGTAGTGTTTAAAATCATTTTATTTATAGGCACTTGAAAAATTTGAAATCTCTTGGGTTGTTTTGCATGCCATCTGGTTTGGTGGGGCAGACTGGGCATTTAGGGGGGCATTGCCCGCCCCCCCATGCCTAGATCCGCCCCTGAAGATAACCCCGCCTCTGGATCTGTTGCCGGCTTGTCCCTCTTGGCACAGTATGGTGCTTTGTGGTACAAACTGTCCTTGTTTATCTCTCTCTCTCTACTCCTCCTCTCTCTCTCTGTCTCTCTGTCTCTGTCTCTCTCTCTCTCTCTCTCTGTCTCTCTCTGTCTCTCTCTGTCTCTCTCTGTCTCTCTCTCTCTCTCTCTCTCTCTCTCTCTCTCTCTACTCCTCCACCTGTAGTTCTATGAGGGCCGACGATATACTGTATACGTATTTTTAGGGCCGGATCTAGGCATGGGCATGAGGGGGGCAATGCCCACCTAAATGTCCCGCCAAACATGATGGCATCCAAAACACAACAGCATTTCATCATTGAAAACAGAAAACTCTCTGAGTCAGACCTTTAGCTTTATGCATGCTGCGTGTCTGTTGCAACTTCAACAACAACAACTGATGTTATTATTGCGGCTTCATCGGCCGTGGCTCGAAGCAACACGTCCGTCGTACAAGCATCAGCTTCTACTTTGATGCTGCAGCTGTTTCCCTGCAGACAGACACTTGCTTCGTCCTGCAGAAGGTCCAGAACTTTATTGTTGTCAACAGGACAGGCGTGGCTTGTGTGTGTGTGTGTGTGTGTGTGTGTGTGTGTGTGTGTGTGTGTGTGTGTGTGTGTGTGTGTGTGTGTGTGTGTGTGTGTGTGTGTGTGTGTGTGTGTGTGTGTGTTTAATGCATTCAGAAGTGGGAAATGTTTTCTGGACCTCATAGTACAGATTATTCTTTACGTTACATGTTGCCATAATCATGTCTCTTTCCATAATCAGGTAGCTTTTAAGGTTCGACCATGGCAGAAATAGTTGGAAACAAATATATTGTATACTATTGAATTATTTGGCTATTCAGTTGTCGGCAATGCTTAATGCTTAATACTGTACTTTTACTCAAGGGAGTATTCAATAGGAGTACTTTTTCCGATACTTCTTTCCAGCCGTGAGTCACTATAGTGTGTTTTTGGTGAACATGTTGTGAGGGGGTCGTGTTGTTATGGTGAACAACACTGACCCCACTCTCTGTCTCTCTCTGTCTCTCTCCCCTCACTCACGGAGGGGATGACATTTGTAATACGCTAAGCAGCGCCATTCATTCATTCCATGTAATGGGGCAGCAGTGGCTCAGGGGTATAGAGTCACCGGATGGTAACCGATCAAGGTTGCTGGCTCGAACCCGTGTGCCCCTAGACCTAGTGTCAAAGTGTCCCTGAGCAAGACACTGAACCCCTAATTCAGGGCTGTCCAAAAGGTAGATGGTGATCTACCAGTAGATCACACAGGCCCTGCAGGTAGATCACATGACACTTGGACGCTTTAATAGATGTGTAACTCTTGAGAGTGTTTCATTTTACACTTTCAAGAGTTAAACTATATTTAAACATCTGAAGTACATAATTCTCAAGAGTCCACACAATTAGAAAATGGTGAACAATTGTTACTTTGACCAGCGTTTTGCCAGTTCTCTTTCCTAATTGTGGCCAAAAATGTGAAAGTTCTTAGTTGACGAACCTCAAATACTGTTTTCAAACGTCAGTAATAGCATATACAGGAAAATCTTACGATTCCCCCCCCTCTATTTTTCATTGTAAGTGCATTATTCTTAAACACTAAAACATCACCAACTATTTCAAAGCTCAAACTTTCTAGGGGGCCTTGAAATGGATTTTCAGTAATGGAATAATCACATTTTTGTTGTGTAGATCTTGTTGAGCTGCTCATTTTGAAAGTAGCTTTCAAGTCAAAAAAGTGTGGGCACCGCTGCCCTAATTGTTCCCGGTGTGCTGCTCAGTAGTACCTTGCATGGCTTCTGCTGCCATTGGTGTGTACAACGTAAATGGGATCTGCTATCTCGTGTATGTAAACTTGTAAAGTGTGGGGAGGAATTTAAAGGCACAGTCACACATCCAGGTATATAGGCTAAAAAATGTATACGGCTGCTGTTTGCGATTATTTTTTTGGTTTTGAGATCAATCAATCAATTAATGAAAGCATTTAACACTAAACATGGGTAAATTTTACCCGGACGATTTTTTTTTTCTTTTTTTTTTCAATTTTCATAATGTTGCTGATATCTGAGGTGGGCGGGTCTTTCAGTAGCTCCATGATGCTCAGGGACCTTATAGAATGTGGGTTTGTTTCCCTGCACACACCCCTAGTTTTTTCTCCAGGAAGGTTTTGGGTAAATTCTACCCACGTTTAGCGATAGGGTGATCGAAAAAAATATCCACATTCACTCTCAATGGACTTTTTTAATTTAATTTTTTCTTCACTGGACCCATCTCACATGTCTTAGGAATGTCTGGACCAAAGGAGAGGTTCCCAACTTAATTCCTCTTTTTTAAGGATTTTTTTTTTTTTAATATGCACATTTTTTTTAAAGGAATTAAAAGGTGCGAAATGCAGCAGAACTGTGAACTACCTTGCATGTTCTCTCCCGTGTCCCCTAGGGTAGATACCCTCACAAAAACATGCTGTAATCCTGGACTGATGGAGGGGACTGGAACTTGTTGGAATAACGTGTTCCTTCCACACGCTATGTCCAACCAGGGAAACTCCCCCTGTCAGGTGAAAAGAAGGCAGCTTGGACTCCTCATGCATTGAAGGAAGCATGAGGCCAGTCCGCTGCCTCCTCAGGTTGGTCGAGGGTGTGTATAGCCCAGGATCACATTAGGAATTGGCACTGGGTGAAAAAATGGGCTACAAAATCGTGGGAAAAAAATTATAAAAAAGAACTGTGAACTAACGATGCTCTCCTATCCCCCCTCCCCTCCACCCTTTTCTTAGGCGTGGAAGAAGCGTTGGTTCATTCTGCGCAGCGGGCGTATGAGCGGCGACCCCGACGTGCTGGAGTACTACAAGAACGACCACTCCAAGAAGCCCATCCGCGTCATCGACCTGCACTGCTGCGAGCAGGTGGACGCCGGACTCACCTTCAAGCGCAAGGAGTTCCAGGACAGCTTCGTGTTCGACATCAAGACGTCGGACCGCACCTTCTACCTGGTGGCGGAGACGGAGGAGGACATGAACCAGTGGGTGCGCTCCATCTGCCAGCTGTGTGGCTTCAACCAGTCCCACGACGCACACGGTAAGGAAAAAGAATGCGGCCCTCGGTTTTTTAGCAGTATCTCTTCTTAACCCGAGTTTCCTGCGTTTTTTGGCCACTAGGAGCCAAAGTATTTTATTTTTATTTTTTATTTTTCTTTAGAATTTTTTTTTCTTTCTTAAAGGTAGGGGAAGTGATTTCACTTTTGTCAGATATCACCCAAAAAAATATTTTTTTCTGTTAAAATTCTCTATTATAAGGTGTGGAAACCATATATGGAGTTTCCCCCTCCCCCACGTTAGCAGAGGAGCTAATAAAAGTTCCCCAGGTGGAGGGTGAATTCTCCTCCAATCAGGATGGAGCAGCAGGTTCACATAGTGTAGCTACTGTTGGATGCCCCTAGTGCACCAGGCTGGTACTACACCATGAATTTCAAATCACTTACCCTACCTTTAAAGCGGTGAAAGTGTTAACCCTTAGCCCGCCGGACGCACTCTTGTCTCGCCGCCTGGCAAACAATGCCTGACTGTCTCGGCTGTTTATTTGTTGTTGTTGTTGTTGTTGTTATGTTTTGCGGCTAGTAGTAAGCAGGCGGTCACCACCATGCTAGTGGACCACATATAGCAAGTAGTCGTGATGTGATTAGTGGTTCGCTAGTGGATCACTCACCCTTCTTGGTTGTTTTTTGGCAGCAAATTTCTATTTCAGTTTTATCCTAGTCTTTGGAATGAAACTTCCTTTAGCCTTAGTCACAGTCACATTTGTGTAGGCCAGGGCTGCCCAAAAGGTAGATGGTGATCTACTAGTAGATCACACAGACCATGCAGGTAGATCACATGACAGTCCCCCCCAGCACTTGGACCCTTATAGATCTGTAACTCTTGAGAGCGTTAAAATGAAACCAAATGGACCCTTGCGGGTCCATTTGGTTTCATTTTACACTCTCTGATGGGTTGTAAGAAAGTTGTGAATACATACTCTTTGGTTATATAGTCCCAGTGTGAAATGTGGTCATGTGTTGTACCTTGAACCCACACCTTCTCTGGACCATACTAGGAACTGAAACCGTTTCCCTATGACTGGTTTAAAGTCTGTTTTAGTTTAACAAGATGTTATCACAGATAACGTCAGAGCTGTGGATGACTTATCTGGTCTGTGTCTGGATGGGAACACAGACACGTTAACACGGAGGTCAGCCGGCGGAAGGTGCACATTTACACTGGTCTCCGTCCGAGGGTGCAGAGCTCGCTTAGGCCCCGGCTACACGAGGAAAATATCCGTTCTTTTCCTTCTCCGTTGAAAAAAAGAATCCTGTCCACACGACACAGATATCCGTGTCCACACGTAAACCCAAAACGGACATTTTGGACTCCAATACGTATGCCAGGCCAGTAGGTGGCGATAAGAAATATTTATGCGCAACAGAAAAATAAGCTTGTGAGTTGGTTTCCATGGTTACCCAAATAAAAGTCAAAGTCAAAGTCGCATGATTTGTCACTACGTTACCGCAGCGAAATTGGACCTCCGCTTTTAACCCATCACTTGGAGTGGTGAGCTCCAAGGAGCGGTGAGCTGCGGCTTGACGTGCTCGGGAATCATTAGCTGATTTTGACCCCCAATCCATCCCTTTGATGCTGAGTGCCAAGCAGGGAGGCATTGGGTCCCATTTTTTAAAGTCTTTGGTATGACCCGACCGGGAATCGAACCCCGGCCTCCCAGTTCCAGGGCGGACACTCTAACCACAAGGCCACTGTAAATAAATTCTCCACGTAAGCTGCTATTAGTAAGGGACTATGTTATGTTATTGAAGTGAATTGAATATTGGAGGTATATGGAGGAAATGTGAACTGCACAAAAAAAGTCATCACCCTCCCTATGAATTAAAAAACAATAAAAGTCCCCTCCACAACAGTGTTGTTTTTATTTAAATATGCTATTCAATAACATTTTCCCAACTCCGCTGCTTTATTTCGGGTGGCAACTGAAAAGTCGCACACGCGCGGCAATGGCGGTGAGTCATCGTTTTCGTTTTACGTGTCTACACGGCTCCGCTGCTCCGGATATTTTCGAAAATCTTCACTTATTTATCCGTTTGCAGAAAACTCCGTTTGAGTGACGTAAAACGCCGTTTGCGTGTAGTAGAAAGGCCATTTGACAAAAGATCCGGAGTCGTGTAGCCGGGGCCTTATAGTTCTGGTTCTGAATATGCACTTAAGGACGGTGCAGAACGCACTACAATAATTAAACACAAAATAAAAGTGTGCACCCACCCCCGGCATGTGTGCTACCAAACACACTATGCCATAAAAAGCCAGCTAGATTGCACTAGAGTCTCATCTTGTCTTTGAGTACATTTGGTAAATTTCCCATAATAACATCTGAATCACATCAAGTACTATCTGTCTCAGAGAGAGAGTGTCAGATTATACTAAAAGTTCCGTCTTAATAAAAAAAAACTAAAAATGACTGTTCATGAGCCATGTGAGACATCAGTGACTCAGTGCTGTGGATTCTAGGCTGCAGACACAGGGAATTCCCACTCACCCAGGCCAAACACTGTCTAGTGCAGACACTGTTGTCTCATCATCATCACTGCTGGGCCCTCTTTTTAGAACCAAAGATTCACAAGCTTGCACATCTGCTATTTTTGAACAGTCCTATACTGCTTTAAATCTGACCATATAAACCAGTGGTTTTCAACCTTTTTGATATTGGGGGGGGGGTTATCAAAAGGTGAGGACATTTTAGACCCACAGACTGCTTTTGTCCATAATTCCAGGCTGGATTTCAGAAACAAAACAGTCAAACATACAGATCAAAATGACCATTAATCTTCTACATTCTCTAGTTGTGTAGACTTGGGCTAATTCACATGATGAATATTTTAACTCTTGAGAGTGTGAACATGAAACTGTTTCATGTTTACACTCTCAAAGAGTTACATCTGCTTAACCAACTTTCCATCATTTAGCTGCATGAGGACCAGCTGAAACTCTCTCAAGGACCACTGGTGGTCCCCGGACCACTGGTTGAAAACCCACTGCATCCTAACGTCTCTTCTTTAGCAGACACACAGACACATGCGCAGGCTTTTTAGTCACAGTCACGGCCACACTCATAATGTTCATTCATATTTTCATCAAGCCCAGATTGTGACGCTCATCTGCGCACAGAGAGCTCACGTGGGCACAGAGGTTCGAGTGTTCGATAGCTGACGGCTTCAACCGACAGTCAGAGCCCGCGCGCGCGCGCCTGTGTGTGTGTGCATGTGTGTCAGTAGGTCCAGACAATAGTCCGTTTCTTGTGTCGCGCCACAAGAGCTGGGAAAACCTTTTGTGTCTAAAAGACACAGTAATTGCGGGATGTATAAAACTGTAGTGGAGTAAGAGTACCATATTTCTCTGTGAGATGAAGGATTAAACGATTGAAAATTTATCATTCTTTACCCAAATAAAAGTACCCTATTCTGGTACTATTATAGCCTTTTTCTTGTTGCCTTTTTCTCCTCTACTTTTCTCCTCTTTCTACTTTGCTGCAGCTGTTTCCCTGCAGGCAGACACACACTTTCCCCAGCAGGCGGTCCAGAACTTTTGTTGTCGCGAACAAATTATTTCCGTCGGGCTTGTTACAGAATTAGCCCTTCACTACTGTAAGTCCCTCCCCAATCTGGCCGTGTCTGTGTTTGCTATAGACCTGTGCAGTGACGTCACCGCCCCTGTTCAATCTCATTCATTTTTCTCATAGACTTTTCGAAAATGCTTCATAAAAAACGATTGCGCCGCGGTCATAACCGACTCGGGTCGTGACAAATCATGACAACACACACAATATGAACATGCAATATCTAATTAGCAAGAAGTAGAAAATGGCACGATACAACACTTTGTTTTTCGTTTTTCATCTTAGAAAAAGATTGTCCCAAAAGATTGTGTGCGTCGTCGTGATTTGTCACGACCCGAGTTGGCTTTGTCTGTGGCGTAATTGTCTTCATATAAATTAATTTCGAAAAGTCTATGAGAAAAATGAATGAGGAATCCACTTCTGGAACAGGGGCGGTGACGTCACTGGGCAGGATACTGTTGGACAGTGAACAAACCCCACCCTCAAAAGGTGCGGCTTTGAGAAGGGCTCATTGTAAAATTCAAGTGTGTTGCACGCATTACTTAATAGCTATTTAGCCCCCAGGTAACAATAACATACTAATACAGTAATACCCAAGGGTGCCTGTCACTGTTGCCATTGTCCTGACTCGCTGCGTTACTAAGCCTGTGCCCAACCTTATACCACATAGTGAAGCCTGGTTGTGAAAGTAAACGGATGAGTGAGTTCTGAGCAGTCCTCTATCTAACAGCTTGCTGTAAACCGTTGCCATGGGGAAGATATTAATCACAATTTGACTATTAGTTTCCCTACCAGTGAGTCAGGACACAACATTGCATTGTGGGAGGTTCTGACAGGTTCAGGGGAAACGATAACAATGATAAACCCCCTTAAAGGGGAATTCCACCCATTTTCAACATTCTAATATGTCATTAGTATACCCTAGAGGTGTTGGGTGGACATGATCAAAAAGTTCCCCCATTCTGTGTTCCCAAGAAATGGAGGTCTGAAGAAAACCACTAACATGGTGAAACATCTTGATGACATCATCAAGATGTATTTTCACCATGTTAATGGATTTCTTTAGAAGCTTCTTTTTTCTGAGAGTGTACAGTAATACCTTGGGTATTACTGTATTAGTATGTTATTGTTACCTGGGGGCTGCTAACAGTGTGTGTGAATGGGGTGCTGTTGGCTCTATGCTCCTCCAGCAGATTGTCAGTTGTTAACAGTGTGTGTGAATGGGGTGCTGTTGGCTCTATGCTCCTCCAGCAGATTGTCAGTTGTTAACAGTGTGTGAATGGGGTGCTGTTGGCTCTATGCTCCTCCAGCAGATTGTCAGTTGTTAACAGTGTGTGAATGGGGTGCTGTTGGCTCTATGCTCCTCCAGCAGATTGTCAGTTGTTAACAGTGTGTGAATGGGGTGCTGTTGGCTCTATGCTCCTCCAGCAGATTGTCAGTTGTTAACAGTGTGTGTGAATGGGGTGCTGTTGGCTCTATGCTCCTCCAGCAGCGCGAGCGACCTGGCGCATAGGAGTGAACGGGAATATCCTAACTCTCCCACTATAAGGCTGTGGTATTATTAGGCTATACCCAGAGCAAAAACACCAGCAGCAGGCACTCCTTGTTGTGTGAGACACAGTAGAGAAAGAGAAAATGATGTGATATGTTTTCCACAGAAGTGCATTATCAATGGAGGCGGTGAATCAAAAAGAAACTCCTATATATAGACTCAAACTATGCTATGAATGAGGAAGCGAGGAGGTGCTAGCATGTGATGTTTTCAACCTTAGTGCTGTAAAATATGACCCGACCGGTCATATCAGGAAAAACACAACAACCAACCAACCAACCAACCGCTCCTTTTTGGGAAACGGTGACTATTAAAGACATGAGGCAGGTTGGGGGGGATTTTCTGCAAGGTTTTTATTTTATTATTAATTTATTAATTTATTAAGAGCGTAAAGATGAAACCAAATAGACCCTTGCGAGTCCATTTGGTTTCATGTTTACACTCTAAACAGTTAAATATTATACTGTATGTTTGACTTTTTTTGTTTTGTTTTCTGAAATCCAGCCTGGTATTATGGACAAAAGCAAAAATAAATCTTTAGTTTTGGGGTCTGTGGTGCTAAAATGTCATCATATGGTGATGCTCCTCTGTGGCTCAAATACCGAATAAATAGAGGTCCCTGGTGTCAAAATGGTTGGTTTCACTCTTACTTTTATCTTGAAATTAAATTAATATCACGCAGACTTTAGTTCAGCCTTTAGTCTTGGCCCTCCACAATATATTATGTATCTCCATTGGCCCCTTGGGAAAAATAATTGCCCACCCCTGTATTAGAATGTTGAAAATGGGTGGAGTTCCCCTTTAACCCAATTTGTAATGCCATTAGATTGTACATCTAGTTTCTGGCCCTAGATTCTATTTTTTCTAAATCCCTAGAATGGTCTGTGTTTGGCAGGCTGCAGAGGACCCCCCCATCTGAAAATGTCCCATTGAGGACCCCCCCACCGCTCCTCAGAAACAAAGATTGGAGTTAATAACCTTTGCTCAGACAGAAGAGAATATTCAAAGATTTGCACCACGTTTTTAAGGATTTTCCAAAAAATAGCAGACCTACAAGCTCGTATCGCGCCACTCGGTGGCGCGATACGAGCTTGTAGATCTGCTATTTTTCAATAGTTAAAGCTAGTTAAAGGTAGGGGAAGTGATTTCACTTTTGTCAGATATCACCCCAAAAATATTTTTTTTCTGTTAAAATGCTCTATTATAAGGTGTGGAAACCACATATGGAGTTTCCCCCTCCCCCACGTTAGCAGAGGAGCTAATAAAAGTTCCCCAGGTGGTGGGTGAATTCTCCACCAATCAGGATTGAGCAGCAGGTTCACATAGTGCAGCTACTGTTGGATGCCCCTAGTGCACCAGGCTGGTACTACACCATGAAATTCAAATCACTTACCCTACCTTTAATGCTCGAAACACCCGAATGCGTTCAGTACAGAATGGAGTAAGGCATGATTGACCACATGGTGGTATGATGATACGAGGGGTGATCATGATGATGACGATGATGATGATGATGTTGATGAGGTCTCGAGGGTTGGGTGGGGGAGGGGGCTGAGATCAGGACTGCTAAGCTGTGTCATCATGACATCAGCAGATACCCCCGCCCAGTTCCCCTGAGCCACACCCAGCATGACGCCATTGCTCACAGGCAGCCCCCCCGAGGGTTTCATCATGCACAACCAGACCTTGCTGCATGCATGCTCACCGCCGTTTAACCTGCACCCCAGGGAGTCTGCACAGAGGACACACACACACACACACACACAAACACACACACACGCACACACACACACACACACGCACGCACGCACGCACGCACCCACACGCACGCACGCACGCACGCACGCACGCACGCACGCACACACACACACACACACACACACACACAGATGAAGAGGTTTGTTACTCACTCCCGTGGCTGCAGGGGTGGATCTAGGTATGGGCATGGTTGGGGTCAACAATGCAATGCCCCCCTAAATGCCCTGACTGCCTCACCCAACATGACAGCGTGCAAAACAATCCACTTTTCAAAGATATTTCAAATGAAAGTGCTTATAATTCAAATGATTTGAGAACACTACTACTACTACTACTGCTACGAACTAAACTACAATCGTCTTGCCACTAAACCAACAGCGTTTCATCATTGAAAACAGAAAACTCTCTGAGTCAGACCTTTAGCTTTATGCATGCTGCGTGTCTGTTGCAACTATTGATGCTTTACTTGCCTAATATAAGTCCTCTAACCGAAACTGCTACCCCCCCCCCCCCCCCCTTCAGTTACATCCGCCCCTGTGTGGCTGTTTTGTTTTTCTGGTTCAAAACATCTGGACACGCTACGTGTCACAGATGATCAGGGGCTTTGTGTGTATGTGTGTGTGTGTGTGTGTGTGTGTGCGTGTGTGTGCGTGTGCGTCTGTGTCTGGCAGCAGCTGGCAGGCGGCGGCAGAATGACATCATGATTATCAACAGTCTAGTGGTGTCATGTGAAGAGGTGTCTCTTTTGTTTTTGTTTTTTACAAATTGATCTTAAGTCAGCATTTGATACGTGTGACGTTCCCCTTTTTTGGTCGTGAATGTGAAAGCACTGCGTGTGCTATTTTCTGAAGAAAGGCAGATGCAACGATATACACGATTATTATTGTCTCCGCCAGGCCGCTTCCCATATGTGTCGATTTGCCATTAGGCAAGACTAGGCAGTTGCCATGAGGCTAATAAGCCTCATATGGATAAATACATTATACTTGTCCTTGAACATTTAAAACACATGTAATATGTTCTTTAGGTTAAATAGAGTTGCGCAGTGACGTCACCGCCCCTGTTCCGGAAGTCTTTTCCCAATTCATTTTTCTCATAGACTTTTCGAAAATAATTTATATCAAGACGAATACGCCGCGGCCAAAGCCAACTCGAGTCGTGACGAATCATGATGACACACACAAACTTTTGGGACAATAAAATAATTTCTAAGATGAAAAACGAAACAAAAAGTCTTGTATCATGCCGTTTTCTACTTCTTCCCAATTATATATTATATGACGATATTGTGTTTGTTGTCATGATTTGTCACGACCTGAGTTGGCTTTGGCCGCGGCGTAATCGTCTTGATATAAATTATTTTCGAAAAGTCTATGAGAAAAATGAATGGGGAAAAGACTTCCGGAACAGGGGCGGTGACGTCACTGCGCAGCTCTATACACGATTATTATTGTCTCCACCAGGCCGCTTCCCATATGTGGCGATTTGCCATTAGGCAAGACTAGGCAGTTGCCATGAGGCTAATAAGCCTAAATACATTATACTTGTCCTTGAACATTCAAAACACATGTAATATGTTCTTAGGTTTAAATATAGTTCATATTTTTATCCCTTGGGGAGCACCATTTTACTGTGCCTGTCATGGGTATGGCATCACAGGAGATTTTCTTGTCTGGGGCTCCAAATTGTTTAGAAACGCCACTGACGGAGTTCTCAATTTTTGGGTTAGGACAGGGGTCGGCAACCCAAGATGTTGAAAGAGCCATTTTCGACCCAAAATGAAATCCAAAATCTGTCTGGAGCCGCATTCTATTATTATTTTTTCCTGAGAGTGTGCAAATGTGAACCAAATGGACCCTAGCGGGTCCATTTGGTTCCATTTGCACACTCTCAGAAAAAAGGTCCTCAAAGAAAAATCATTTACTGTACATGGTGAAACACAACCTTTCTTCAGAAATGGAGTCCACACAACATCTCTAAGGTATATTAATGACATAGTAAACTGAGTAAATCTTGAAAAATGGGTGGTTCAGATTGAAAGCTCCACCTCTGATAACTGCTGGGCTTTTTTGACATGGCCAAGTGCTACTTTAACTGGCAACTGTCAGACAGCGCAACGCGTTTTGGGTGACTGAAATGTTTATATTATTTTGGTGTGGATCACTCCAGTGTGTGTATGTAATAATGCTACAGCCACTGAGCCAATAGGGCTGTGTTCTGGAGCCGCATGCGGCTCCTGAGCCGCAGGTTGCTGAGCCCTGGGTTAGGCCAATGTGCAGATATGGAGTGTGTGACACATTGCATGTACAGATTCTGCACGTCTTACTAGGGGCACGTTGTTCGCTTATTAGTTTGCACTGCAACACGCGCCCAGTCAGTGAGTGCGCAATTTCCAAGCGCGCCCTAAGTCTTCAGGTTTTACCTCATCTGCGCTGCGTCACTCTCGCGGACATAATTCACGCTTACGAATTCCGGGCGGCTTGTGGTGAAATGCGAGCGACGCCGTTCATCACGGAGGCTTGCCGTCAGAAATTAATGGATTAGGTTGACTTCCTCTGCCGGTTCGCTTATAGTTTTTTAGTCTATAGTTTTGGTTCATTTGAATTGCAAATATGCTCACAAATCCCCACACGTCGCATAAATCCTGTGCTGTATGCTGGTTATTTTTTTTTTAGATTAAAGGACCGAGGACTTATTTCCATTGCAGTCACCCTCACAAACGAACACAGCAAACCAAAAACGTCGACAAGCCGTGGGTGTGCTGCAAGCTATTGAAAGGTCTCTGAATTCATGCATGAATTCATCAAGAATTTCAGTTAATTGAAAGCACACGTTTTGCTGTTCTTTAGCCTTTGAAATATAGCAGATCTACAAGATCACAGTGCACCACACGGTAGGACACTGTAAGCTTGTAGGTCTGCTACTTTTATTGGAAAATTGTGAAAATGTGGTGCAAATGTTTGAGTACGGTTGAATAAGGTAATGGAGGCAACCTTTTTTTTGCCAAAAATCCAAATAGATAAACAGTATAGCTTTGCCTTTTCCCCCTCTACGTTGCTTCTACTTTGATGCTGCAGCTGTTTCCCTGCAGACAGCCCTTGCTTCGTCCTGCAGACGGTCCAGAACTTTGTTGTTGTCAACAAATGATGAAGTAGATTTGTACTAGAGAACTAGAGAAGTAGAGAATGTAGAAGATGAATGGTTACCAGGCTGGACTTCAGAAAGGATTACCAATTGTTTCCGAAGTCCAGCCTGTTATTGTGGACAAAAGCAAAATAAGTCTTTTGGGTCTGTGGGGCTAAAATGTCAAATGGTGGTCCGTGGCTCAGATGCTGAGGAAATAGTGGGCCCTGGTACCAAAAAGGTTGAAAACCCCTGTATTAAAGGACAAATGATCTAGAAAACATGATTTATTTATTTTTTTAATTGTATTTTATTTATTTATTTATTTATTTATTTATTTATTTATTTATTTATTTATTTATTTATTTATTTATTTATTTATTTATTTATTTATTTATTTATTTATTTATTTTATTTTATTTTATTTTTTAGAAAACTGTCTGGATTTTGAGAAAACATTTGTAGAATCGTGTCCAAAAAGTTCAGTATATTCAGAAGCACATTCTATTGTCTGAGTGAACAGAGGCAGAGAGCAGCTCTTTCTCTTTAACAAAACAAAAGGAGCAGATAATAAATCAATGTCTCTCTCTCTCTCTCTCTCTCTCTCTCTCTCTCTCTCTCTCTCTCTCTCTCTCTCTCTCTCTCTCTCTCTCTACACACTGTGTCCGTTTGGCAGGGATGTTCCAATGCTACTCTCTCAAATAACACGAGTTGGAAAAGGAAAACAATTGCCAACGGAGTCACACAGCCAGTTCTGCATCTTTATTTTTGGCCAGGTTCTTTTTGACAGTTTTTTTTTTGACAGCTAAGCAACCAGCCTTTCCAAAAACGCCAGGCGTAGGAAGTGTAGTGAGAAATGTTTTATAGCCATTTCAGTAAAGGTATAGTAAGTGATTTCACTTAATTCAAATATATACTGTATATATATACAGTATAGTATGCAGTAGCATAGCGTATCTTCTCATTTCGCTGATGACCTGAGCACATTTGGAAGTCTCGTACATGGTACGAACGTTCCATGCTCCCAGGCGGATCCTTGTTTTGGGCCTAAGCAGGCTCTCCTTCACCCTCCTGACTTCCTGTTGAAGGCTTTCATCAGGAGAGTTCATTCTGCCAGCTTGGCTAGGGTCTGCTATAGGCCCTCTCTCTCACACTTAAAGCAGTTGTCGTAGTTATGGTTAGCATAGCGTATGGTGACCATATAGTGCAGTGGTTTTCAACTTTTTCATACCAGGGCCCACTATTTATTCAGCATTTGAGCCCCGGACCACCTTTTGATGACATTTTAGCCCCACAGACCCCCAAAAAACTAAAGATTTCTTGTGCTTTTGTCCACAATTACAGGCTGGATTTCAGAAACAAAATAGTCAAACCTACAGAACAAAATGACCATTAATCTTCTACATTCTCTAGTTGTGTAGACTTGGGGCTAATTCACATGATGAATATTTTAACTCTTGAGAGTGTAAACATGAAACCAAATGGACCCGCAAGGGTCCATTTGGTTTCATGTTTACGCTCTCAAAGAGTTACATCTGGTTAACCAACTTTCCATCATTTAGCCTGGGGACCACCTGGAACCCTCTCAAGAACCACTGGTGGTCCCCGGGCCACGAAAGCCTTTCGTCCAATCAGGATGAGAGGAGGCCTTCTTCCTCCAATCAGGATCGAGCTGGGCGTGGGCCTTGCTGTTGGCATGTTGCACCCCCACCCCCACTGTCGAGTGTGTGCATGTGCACATATTGTTTTGTGTTGTTTTTCTAGTTCCCACCTCAATAATTCCCACCTCAAAAAAATCCACCATGTTTGCAGTTTTTTTCCAATATTTACTGCTGGCCTGGGATTTAGCTTTTTGCTACTCCAGTAGAGTTGTTTACGATCGATTAATTATCAACAGATGCTCTATTAACAATGGAGAGAAAAAGGGATAATGACTCCAACATGTTGAAGTGAAGAGCAAGCAGATGTTTGAAGCATTTGACGCTTACAGAGACACAACCGTTGAGGTATTTTTGCTCTAAAATGAGTTAACTACTGGTAGCTATTCAGAATCGTCCAATGCTTAAAGGGGAATTCCAGCCATTTTCAACATTTTTCCTGAGAGCGTACAAATGCAACCAAATGAACCCTTGTACGCTCTCAGAAAAAAAAAAGAAGCGTCTAAAGAAATCCATTAACATGTTGAAAATACATCTTGATGATGTCATCAAGATGTTTCACCATGTTAGTGGGTTTTCTTCAGACCTCCATTTCTTGGGAACACAGAATGGGGGGGGGGGGGGGGGGCTTTGTTAGCATGTCCACCTAGGGTATACTAATGACATATTAGAATGTTGAAAATGATTCAGAATGGCAATGAGTATACTGCAAATGAAGAGAAAACATACCGTCTGTTTTGTTGTTGTTATCTTGTTCAAGGCTTCATATTCACATTAGTTTTTTTTTTTTTTTTTACATAATCGTTCTTGTCAATCGTCAGTTCAATCTACAGTATGCATGTCATATCTCATTCTGTAGCTCTGACACTGCAGGCACATTTGCACGGACTGGGAAAGAAAAGTTTGTGCGATTCTCACCTGGGCACCGGGTGGGTCTGCTGGTACAGCCCAGTTATCAGCGCCGATTCTTCCTATACGCAGACTACGCACCCTGCGTTGGGCCCCCGATTCCCCAAAGGCCCCCCCGCCAGCTCTGAGTAAATAACTAATTGAAAGAACTGTTATTTACGCAAATAACGTAGGGTGGGCGCATGTACGTTTATTGAATCGCGGAGCATTACGCAAATAACGTACAGCGGGCGAACGTAACCACTCTAGTGCATGTTAGTTCTGTACGTAGAAGGGAAATCTTCTTCCGTAAACAGCGTTACTTGAATCATGCCCGCTGTCGCGGTTTTTTACACCACGCAGAAACACCCCCCCTTTTTGCTTAGCATGTTTGGTCAACAACATCATTACTTCAGGATATGAAAAAAGGAGCAGCAGCAGTCAGGTAGGCTGGCAGGCTAACGCTATGAATGACTGCAGTTTTCGGTTGTGCTGTTAAATGCTGGGCTGTCGGTAGTGTGTTGTTGTTGTGTTGTACAAAATGTTTTGTTTGGTGGCAGAGATACAAGCTTGTTGTATTTTGTCAATAATAATATCTCCTATCATGCGGCATGCCCAAAGCTTAGAGTATTATGGATATAGACACTAGACAGTTATGTCAATTCAACTCCTTTCACTTCATGAAGCCAGTCCCATCACAGAGTCTGACTGATGTTTATGTGGCACTATTATGCTACTACACAGAATGTGTTGGTTACTGTAGCCTACAATACTTTGAGACCTGCTACATCTCTACATAAGAGACAGTTTCATAGTTTTGTTGTTGGTCAGGATTGAAATAGCAATAAATACATTCATTTGAAAAGGAAACATTAGAGAGAGAGAGAGAGAGAGAGAGAGAGAGAGAGAGAGAGAGAGAGAGAGAGAGAGAGAGAGAGAGAGAGAGAGAGAGAGAGAGAGAGAGAGAGAGAGAGAGAGAGAGAGAGAGAGAGAGAGAGAGAGAGAGAGAGAGAGAGAGAGAGAGAGAGAGAGAGAGAGAGAGAGAGAGAGAGAGAGAGACCGAGACCATAGGTTTATAACAATTAAGTTATTTATAATTTATTTCTCCGCAAAAAATGGCCAAAATAACAAAAAATGCCAAAATCAGCGCCTGAGGAGCAGGGCCCCTAGTAAAAAACCTGCTTAGGGCCCCTTGGAGGCCAGAATCGGCACTGCCAGTTATATTATTATGTACAGCTTTAAATGAGACAATGCACAATGAACTAACCGGGCTGGATGCAATGATAGGGCCAGGTTTAACACACACACACACACACACACGCACGCACGCACGCACGCACGCACGCACGCACGCACGCACGCACGCACACACACGCACACACACAATTCCCACTTAATCTACTGTTCTGGCACACACTGAGATTTCTGGGCAGTGTTGGTTTAATGTTGGGCAGAAACTTCCTATTACTCCTTATTGTTATTATTATTATTGAAAAATAATAGCTTTCCTTGGTCGTTGTCACAGTTTGTTGCACACACAAGTAGTAGCAAATCTAGCCGATCAACAATCCCCCGAAAGTGATTAAAGGGATAGTTTTTTTTCTTCTTCTTCTTTTTAAGTTAAGTTAAGTTGTATGAAATAGTTGCCATTACTATAGTGGAGTCAATTACATTTATTGACGTCTAGAGTCCCAATATGGGAGTTCTGCCTGGGGTCACACAGTAAAAGTAAATGAATCCAAAACACAAACTTCATTGGTATTGTTGACCCATTGCAAAAATTACTTTAGTTTGTCACACACACACACACACACACACACACACACACACACACACACACACACACACACACACACACACACACACACACACACACACACACACACACACACACACACACACACACACACACATTGTAACATGCACAATATCAGTTGGAGAGACAGAGAGAGAGACATTGGGTGAGATTTTCGTTACATGCTAAACCCCTTATGCCATATCCCTTATTTCATTTTCACTATTTTGAAAAACTTTTTTGGACTATTTCAACATGTCAATCTATTAACACGTTGTGAGCTAGTAGACTGGCCATTTGAACTACTGAGAAATGTTTTTTTTTAATAGTTTAAAGAGGCAAAGAAGTTAAGGGATAAGGGGTATAGCGGTAACGAAAATGGAGCCCATTGTGTGTGTGAGAGACAGAGAGCTAAGCAATCAGATAAATAGACAGAAAGCGACTGGAGCCCAGAGGGTGAGTTCAAGGAGAGATCCACGCGAGGGACTAGAAGGAGAAGCAGAAGACAGAAGATGGATGAGGTGTAGAGAAAGAGAAGGCGTTGTCGGGTTATTATGGGGTACAAACACAGAAAAAACTAGGGGGTGACCGACTGTTACAGCTTGGTGAAGCTCCGGTGATAGGAGGAGAAGGATATCAAAACGTACACAAGCTACTCAATGACAACTCATCATTGTGTGTGTGTGTGTGTCTACATCAAGTGACCTTGGTACATAGAAATAGATTTTTTGAAACTTCTGACTTTCAGTTGTATGTTTTCCTGAGAGGAATGGACCCGCTAGGGATTTGGTTCACATTTGTATCCTATCAGGAAAAAGGTGTCTGAAAGAAAAATCATTCACATGGTGAAATGCATCTTGATGATGTCATCAGATGTATTTCACCATGTTAATGTTTTTTTTTTTTTTTTCCCAGACTTCGTTTTTTAGGGAATACAGAATTGGGGGAACTTTTTTTTTTTTATCATGTCCACATACACAACATCTCTAAAGTATATTAAAATGTTGAGATCGGGTGGAGTTCCCCTTTAATAATGCTAATAATCTTGAGCATTTCTCTCAGCAGAGCTCTCAGAATGACCAGTGTATAAGCCAAGTCTGCTTGGTCTCCAATCCAGCTCACTCCCACACATAACATGTGCAGCACGCGTGCGCCGTTCGCCGTCCGCCCACCACACTTAAACCACACTGTAGCGATCAATCGGCTATTACTGGTGGCCGGTCGTCAATAGCGTCTGTAGCCTGGAGTGGCCACTGCCTCGTATACAGGGGCGGATGTAACATGTCCCGTTTGGGGGGGGGGGGGGGGGGGGGGGGGGGCAAGAGAACATGTTGGAGGTGCAAGAGAAAATGGTATGGGGGCGGCTTCATCGCCCAATGAAGCCGCCCCCATACCATTTTCGGTTACAGGACTTTTATTAGTCAAGTAAAGCATCAATAATAACATCAGTTGTTGTTGAAGTTGCAACAGACACGCAGCATGCATAAAGCTAAAGGTCTGACTCAGAGAGTTTTCTGTGTTCAATGATGAAATGCTGTTGGTTTAGTGGTGACACAGCTGTAGTTAGTTAGTAGCAGTAGTTGTGTTTCAAATCATTTTAAATGGAAGCACTTGAAATATCTTGGGTTGTTTTGCATCATGTTTGGGGGGGCAGACTGGGTATTTAGGGAGACATTGCCCCCCCATGCCTGCCCATGCCTAGATCCGGCCCTGCTCGTATATTCACTGAACATTCGTCTCTGCTTATGAGTCTGCAGTTAGGCCCACTAACTGGCAGCATGAACTGTGGGCGTTAGCAGATGCCTTGCCAGACAGACCCGTCTCACCAATCAGCATAAAAAAAAACTGATGTCGGCGTTGCCATGTTGGCTTATTTCCTGCAAATCAGTGTTGTTGGGTTTTTTTTTGTTTTTTTTTTGAATATTTTGATTTAGTCTTAGTCTTTTCAATAAGACATATTTAGTCTTTTCGTCCCATTTAGTATTCTGAAATTCATGTTTAGTCTATTCTTAGTCGACGAAATGTCAAAAATGATTTTGTGTTGGTCTTGGTAGTTTAGTCTTACATACAAAAACATTGCAGGTTTATATATGTTATACAGATTTTTAGTATGAAACATGTCACATTTAAGTTCACATACTCAAAAAGAAAGAATAAAAATGTGTCTCATTTCCATTGGTCTTAGGTTATGATTTAGTCTTCGTCTTACTCTTTTAAAAATCGTTTTTCTTATAGTATAGTCTTAGTCGACAAAATACCAAAAACCTTAGTCGACTAAGTCTTTAGTCTTAGACTTAGTCGACAAAAACAACACTGCTGCAAATGTTGCCTTTTCTTCCTATTTACGTAGTTGAATACTATCAACATATACTATTCAAAGAATCTTTGAATAGTATGTGTGCTTTCAGACCAAATCTATAGTGTTCAAAATGGGTTGTGTAATCTTCCAAATGTGCCCCCCCCCCCTAATCTATCTGAATACTGCTCATCACAATACACTCTGAACCAAAGCAATCTTCAAATCACTTAATATGCCTCGCTTAAAGGGCAACTCCACCCATTTTCAACATTTCAATATGTCATTAATATACTTTAGAGATGTTGTGTACGTGGACATGATACAAAAAAAAACTCCCCCCAATTCTGTATTTCCTAAATATGGAGGTCTGAAAAAAAAATCATCAACATGGTGAAATACATCTCATGACATCATCAAGATGTATTTCACCATGTTAATGATTTTTATTTCAGACCCCTTTTTGCGGGTCCATTTGGTTCACATTGGTATCCTCTCAGGATTTTTTTTTTTTTTTTTTTTTTTTTTTTTTTTTTTGAAAATTTGCTTTTGTTTCATTTTGACTGGTGCAATGAAGATGATCATTCACATTTTGGGTTTGGAGACGCATCACTCAGCCGCCCTATTCAATTACTTGGGGGAAGGGGTGGAATTTGATTACATTTTCTGTCAGATCGATCGATGAATCGATTATTTTTATGACAGATTGTTTCGGCCTCATGTTCAGCGGCAGATCAAATTACGCTGATAGTATTCATTCCTTTTTGAAGATCCAAGGACTCCATCATAGGAGGAAAAATGGTGAAAAACGAGGGTTTTATCTCTGGCGCCTGTCAACCAATTATATTTAAACATCGTAATGACGTAATTTTCAAGAGTCCACACAATGAGAAAATGCAGAATAATTTTGACCGACGTTTTGCCAGTTCTCTTTCCCAATTGTGGACAAAAGCGTGAAAGTTCTAAACTCAACATCACAAACTGTCAACCCAAACCTCAAATACTGTTTTCAAACATCAGTAGTAGCATATATACAAGAAAACCTTCCAATTCTGTCGATCGCATGTACGCAGCGAAATTGACGAAATTCCGTCATTTTAGGACACTTTAGCACATCAACAGACCTCTCGTCACCGTAGTGAATGATGATTTGTTACACAACTTGCTTTAGTTAATGCATATAAGAAAATAGACTGTGTTGTGATGCAACTTTGTAGGCCTGTGTTTGGAATTAGCACTTGATGTGGCGGCGAGATCAAAGCGTGTCACCACCAGTGTTGGTCAATATTACTTAGGAAAGTAACTTCTTTACTTTACTCGTTACCTCTTAGACAAAGTAATAGCATTACTTTACTTATTACTGGAATCGAAGAGTAATATATTACATATTACGTTATTACTTTCCCAAGTTATCAACTTTAAAAAAATAATAATAATAATAGTCTCCAATCCCACAAACTGCAACTGAAAACAAAGCCAACAAAATCCAACATTGTAAATGTTTCTTAGATTAAAAAAAAATAAAAATAAAAGGAGCAGAGAGAAGCAATGGGAACGTTTTAACATTGAATCACAAAACAGACCTGCAACTAACAAAACCAGATTTTGTTGAAATTTGTCTCTTTGACTTTTTAAACTTTTTCACAATTGTTTTCAAAGACAGTTGAGGTCTTATATTTAAAAATAAAACCCATTTTTGCAGAGTAATCTTGTTACTTTACTTTTTGGAGCAAAAGTAATAATATTACAGTAATATGTAATCTAAAATTCGTTACTGCCCAACACTGGTCGCCACTCTCTCTTTTTTACAGTTACTCTGTGCATTCTTCTAGTGTATTTTGGAAGTGCCACTAGTGAATTTTGGGTTTAGTTGGCAACACTGGCCTCAAGTGCATCATCACCATCATCGTCATCGTCACGCAGTCTGTCTGCTCGTTCCTCTCCCAAAGTGCCCTTCGTTGGCAGTGGGGCATTGATTTTAGTTGAAATAATGAGCCCTTTGCACGGGGGCACTGCTCTGTTCAGGCTCGGGTTTCCTCTGCTGCCTGGTTATGTGGGGAGACGATGCTTCAATGCTGCGGGCTGCTGCAGCCAGTGTTGCCAACTGCCAAGATCCAAAATGCACTAGTGGCACTTCCAAAATGCACTAGAATGTACTGTATGCGCTAGAGCAGTGGGTTTTTCAACCATTTTCATACCAGGGCCCACTGTTTATTCCCCATTTTAGCCACGGAGGACCATCATTTGATGTTGATTTTAGTCTCTCGGACTAATTTAGGAGAAATAACTGGCAAAACGTTAGTCAAAATAGCAATTCTTCTACATTTTCTAAATGTGTAGATTCTTGAAAATTAGAGAAGTCAGAATTAATTAAATAGAATTTAACTCTTGAGAGCGTAAAATGAAACCAAATGGACCCGTAAGGGTCCATTTGGTTTCATTTTACGATCTCAAGAGTTACAGATCTATAAGGGTCCATTTGGTTACCAATGGTCCTTTCTAGGAAGGAAGGAGGACTCTATCATAGGAGGAAAAATGGTGAAAAACGAGGGTTTTATCTCTGGCGCCTGTCAACCAATTTCACCCCAACTCACCATACAGCAAAAAAAGCACTAGATTTTCCGCCAGGAGTTTTTCACTAATTTTGGCGCTATAGGGGGGGGTCTGGAAAAAAGCTAGATATAGCGACAAATGTGCCAAGTTGGCAACACTGAGGCATCGGGTTGCCGTGGAAGCAGCGGCCGCGACGGACAGACAGACAGACAGCAGAGAGAGAGACAGACAGACAGACAGACAGGTCCTGACTGGAAACCAGAGATGGCTCTAGAGAGGACATTGTGTACTACACTAGGCTAATCAAAGTCATGGAAGTACAGTAGAGTGTGTGTGAGAGAGAGAGCTCTGGTTTTCAACCTTTTTGATACCAGGGACCACTGCTTATTCAGCATTTGAGCCACGGACCACTATCTGATGACATTTTTAGCCCCACAGACCCCAAAAACTAAAGATTGTTTTTGTTTGCTTTTATCCACAATTCCAGGCAGGATTTGGGGAAACAAAACAGTCAAACATACAGATCATAAATGACCATTAATCTTCTACATTCTCTAGTTGTGTAGACTTGGGGCTAATTCACATGATGGATATTTTTAACTCTTTGAGAGCGTGAACATGAAACCAAACCGCAAGGGTCCATTTGGTTTCACGTTCACGCTCTCAAAGAGTTACATCTGAGTTAACCAACGTTCCATCATTTAGCCTGGGGACCACCTGGAACCCTCTCATAAGGACCACTGGTTGTCCCCGGACCACCTGTTGAAAACCACTGTTGTACAGTAGATTGACTGTTTGGTTGCTATGGTAGAGACACATTTCTAAAGTGAAGTTTCGTTTATTATTATTAACAAGCCGCTTGTATAACTGACTATGTAACAATAACATACATTGGATCTATTGGAACGCATGGTTCTCACTGTACAGTGACACTGTACCGCAGGGGCGGATTGGCCATCTGGAGTACAGGGAGTTTTCCCGGTGGCCTGCGGCGCCACCTAGTGGCCTGGACAAGATCCAAAATGCACTAGTGGCACTTCCAGAATGCGCTAGATGCTCGCCTGGATACATACAGATCAAAATTACCATTAATCTTCTACATTCTCTAGTTGGGCTAATTCACATGATGAATATTTTAACTCTTGAGGGTGTAAAAATGAAACCAAATGGACCCGCATGGGTCCATTTGGTTTCATTTTTACGCTCTCAAAGAGTTGCATCTGGTTAACCAGCCCCCCCCAGTCCACTGCCTCCTCAGGTTGGTGGAGGGTGTGTAGAGCCCAGGAACACATTAGGAATTGGCACTGGGTGAAAAAAATGGGTTGCAAATCGTGGGATAAAAAATTATGGAAAAAAAAAAAAAAAAAAACAATCACGACTGCTTTGCACAATGGTCGCTGCGGTTTGCATAACGGTCGAGGTTATGGTTATGTTTAGGAATAGGTTTTACTGAGGTTGTGCTTAGGTTTCTGGCTAAAGCCCTCAGTGTTTTGTACCCTACAACAACATTATAATACAGAGAATGTTTGCATTCGCCATCTTAGTTGAAGAAGAGCCCCCCCCCCCCCCCCCCCCCCAGGTGTCCCCACCTCTTAGGTACTATAGAAACCCAAACACAAAGAAACATTCTGAGTCTTACTCATCTTTCATATTCGTTTAAACCCTGTGGAAATGTTGTATTAACTCTTAAAAATCCATTGTATTTCTGCAAACTTCCTCTCCCCCTCTGTCCATGTTTGGTTGGATTATAGTCCACACACTTCCATTGCCCCAATTCCATGTCCCATAAAATGCTGTACTCTTAGCGACATCTCCTTGGCATTATTGAAGTTATACCTACGCTGGTTCAGTCTGTCTGCTATTGTGTGTTGTGGTTACCGCTATATATTGTAGATTACATTAGTTACATGTGATTAGATAAACAGTTTTTTGTGGTCGCTGTTATGTTTGACCCACTGTTTGTAACCAGTGAAATACTGTACCCGGGTTGATGTGCAGGGTAATTAATTACTGAAACTACCCTATATACCTGGCTGGGTGATGCGTGACATGACATTAGTCATAACAGATGTGCTGAAAAATATGAGTCATGGACGAACGGCCAGGCAACCTTATGCAGTACTGTTAAAGGGGAATTCCACCCATTTTCAAAAAAATCCTGAGAGGAATTCCTCTCAGGAAAAAGGGGTCTGAAAGAAAAATCATTAACATGGTGAAATACATCACCATGTTAATGATTTTTTTCAGACCTCCATTTTTAGGAAATACAGAATTGGGGGAACTTTTTTTTTTATCATGTCCACATACACAACATCTCTAAGGTATAGTAATGACATATTAAAATGTTGAGAATGGGTGGAGTTCCCCTTTAACTGAGACAAATGCCAGGCTCATTTGTTGACCTTTTACAGTATAGTTTCAACACACATCGTTTACTGTTTGATATCATTCATGTCAGTGTGTACCGAACCGCTGCTGTCCTCTTGCCCATGTATACATTACCTCTTCACAGAAGGAAGACCCTGTAGTATGTATCCCAGGGGCGGATTGGCCATCTGGAGTACAGGGAGTTTTCCCGGTGGCCTGCGCCACCTAGTGGCCTGGACAAGATCCAAAATGCACTAGTGGCACTTCCAAAATGCACTAGAATGTGCTAGATGCTCGCCTGGAACATACAGATCAAAATGACCATTAATCTTCTACATTCTCTAGTTGTGTAGACTAAGTTGGGCTAATTCACATGATGATTATTTTAACTCTTGAGGGTGTAAAAATGAAACCAAATGGACCCGCAAGGGTCCATTTGGTTTCATTTTTACGCTCTCAAAGAGTTACATCTGGTTAACCAGCTGCCTGGCCTGGCAAAGGCAAAAATGTCCCGGTGGGAAAATGTGTGCCAATCCGCCCCTGATGTATCCTATACTGCTGCTATCTCTCCGTGCACATGGAACTACCTCTCACTGATAGTTTTAATTTAATTTATTACATGGCTTGAATGAATGCTCCAATCAGAAGCCAGCGTTCTGGTCATGTGAGCGGTGACATATTACACTATAATTCACCGCTCCGCTCTATATTGGACCGCTGCATAATCAAGTTCCCCAAAGTGCAAACAGCTGTGTTCATATCAATCCGCGGTGCTCTTCCGCATTTAGTTCCAGCACGCCGTTAGCGGGTTGTTTACATGCCGTTGCCGTCACCCTCTCAAGGACCACTGGTGGTCCTCGGACCACTGGTTGAAAACCACTGACGTAAGCCATGTAATAAGCGGGATAACACCCTTCGAACCGGTGAAATCACCGGTTCGTCGGGTGTTATCCCTTACATACTTGGCTCCTTGTAGTCTATTAATGTATTATGTTGTCACAGTTATAGTTGTCATAGCATAGGTGTTAGTAAGCAGTTGCCATAGTTGTTACAGTTATAGCTTAGTTGTAGTATGTAGTATGTTATAGTTGTAGTGCATTTCACGGTAGTTGTAGCAGGTATAGTGTGTCCTAGTTCTGTCTAGCTAATCTGACTAGTTTACTTGCCACTATTTTTTTCTTTTGTTTTTTTTTTCCCACAAGGCTGGATTTCAGAAACAAAACAGTCAGATGTACAGATCAAAATGACCATTAATCTTCTACATTCTCTAGTTGTGTAGACTTGGGGCGAATTCACATGATGAATATTTTAACTCTTGAGACGCTCTCAAGAGTTACATCTGGTTAACCAACTGTCCATCATTTAGCCCTGGGGACCACCTGGAAGGAAGCCTCTCAAGGACCACTAGATGAAAACTCCTGTTTTTTATCAATTCATTGACAGCTGTCAATGCCAATGGCGGATCTTGTGTTGTGTTGGGAGTGAAAGGCTACTTTTTTCCACCACTGCCTGCATGGTACTGGGGCATGGTACTGGGGTAGAGCTTGCAGATCTGCTAAAGTCTCAACTTTTGGTCAAAACGTGGCTTCCTAGGGGCACGGTGGAACTGTGGTTAGTGCTGTCGCCTCACAGCTAGAAGGTCCTGGGTTCGATTCCCGTTAGGGACGCTGCTGTGGGTGCTGGCGGTGTGTCTGCTCCTCTGCGTCATCAGTGCCCATACCCGAGGTGGGGTTGGTGAAAGGGTCTTTCTGTGTGGAGTTTGCATGTTCTCCCCGTGTCCCCTAGGGTAGATACCCTCACAAAAACATGCAGTGATCCTGGACTCTAAACTGCCTCCCCCTGTTCTCCCTGTGTCCTCTAGGGTAGATACCCTCATATCTTCTCCCCGTGTCCCCTAGGGTAGAAAAACATGCTGTAATCCTGGACTCTAAACTGCCTCCCCCTGGCCAGCCGGGGTGCCTGATGGAGGGGACAGGAACTGGTTGGAATAACGTGTTTCTTCCACGCGCTACGTCCAACCAGGGAAACTCCCCCCTGTCAGGTGAAAAGAAGGCAGCTTCTCCTCATGCATTGAAGGAAGCATGAGGCCAGTCCGCTGCCTCGTCAGGTTGGCGGAGGGTGTGTAGAGCCCAGGATCACATTAGGAATTGGCACTGGGTGAAAAAAATGGGTTGCAAAATCATGGGTTAAAAAAAAAAGTAGTTTCCTCCTCACCCCCCGACGGGGAGAGACACTTTCTAAGTCAGAAGGGAACCCCTGGGACACGAACTTAACAACAAGGGCATTCATGAACTCACCGCGTCAACGTCTATTTTAAAAGAGATTGCGAACATGGCGCGTCTCCAAGCTCGCAGCGTGCTGTAATGTGACACAATCAAATGATCGCCAGCGAACACTTTCGGCGAGGGCCCGCGGCCAAATACACATAGAATTGGGGGGGGTCCTTTTGGTATGAAAACATTTGAGAACAGGACTATCCCCGGTCTGGTGGGTCACACTAGTTATTTTCCGTTTTTTGAGGACAACTCCCCTCCCCTCTCCTCTCCTTGGGTCAGTTTTGTTTTGTTTCTCGCTCAAATTGGTTCTGTTTGTTCTTTTCGTTTGACTGTTAACAGACGGTTGTCTGAGAGACCAAAATGTTTTTCTGCTCCCATTGTTGAGGGGAGGAAGGCCGAGAGTCGTCCAAAATCAGCACTTCTCACGGCAGACCTCAGCACTTTCTGAAATGATGTTTCGTTTGGATAAATACAAAACATGTTCAGTGAAGAAGAAGGGGGGAAAAAAACTAGGAATGTCGAGGTGTTATGTTCAGCGGCTCAATATTGGGCAGTGCTTACCTTTCTGTTTGTTTGAGGCCTGTTCACCGTGTTCTCAACTTACATTAACGGCAGGGTAAATGTTTGTTGTTAAAAAGGATCCATTGCTAATTAGCCAATTGTATGCTTTTGTCCAGAATTCCAGGCTGGATTTCAGGAACAAAATGGGCATGAATACAGTAAATCAAAATGACCGTTCTTCAGATGATATATATTTTAATTCTTGAGAGTGTAAACATTTTTACGCTCTACGCTCTCAACCCAAAACAACTGCTATGTCATGAATTTGATCTGAGACTGTGACGCAAGTCAGGTTATTTGCGGTCTCTAGTTTTGGCCATGTAAAAAAAAAAGGGTTTTGGCCATGTATAAAAATCCGGGACATTCAGTGTCCAGGATTTATTTTATTTTTTTCGGGACAGACCATGAAAATCCGGGACAATCAGGAAAATCCGGGACTAGTGTGTGGGACTAGAGTCATGGTACAGTTGCAAGATGCTGTTGCTGTTGTTTTCTGGAAGGTACTGCCTCCTCCAGCGTATTCCTCCCACTCAGCTCTCCCCGTAATGTTCCATAAAAATAGAAACATACTCCTCTTAAGGTTCAAGGTTCTTTATTTGTCACTCCGGTGTATGTCAGGACATATACAGGGATGAAATAACGTTTCCATTGTTCCCCAGTGCAATAAGACAATAGACAATACACAGTGCAATGAGAAAAATGACAACTACAAACAATACAAGAAACAGTAAGTGACGTAGTGCAACAGACTAGAGTATTAAAGTGCAGCTGTAACAGTATAAAGTGGGTGAAGGTGCTAAGCTACAACCAGGTATAATTATAATTATAAAGTGGCAAGTAGTGAAAGTTAAAGGTAGGTTAACCCTTTCCCTACCAGCGTGATTTGAAATTCATTGTGTAGTACCAACCGTGTGCCCAGGAGTAGCTACACTATGTGAACCTGCTGCTCGATCCTGATTGGAGGAGAATTCACCCTCCACCTGGGGAACTTTTATTAGCTCCTCTGCTAACGTGGGGAGGGGGGGGGGGGACTCCATATATGGTCTGCACACCTTATAATAGAGCATTTTAACAGAAAATATATATTTTTTGGGGTGATATCTGACAAAAGTGAAATCACTTCCCCTACCTTTAAACAGACAGCTAAACAGGAACTAGACAGGACATCCTAACTATTATGGCTAGGACTAAACATACTACAACTAAGCAGCTAAAGGACACATAATATACTACCCTGCACCACCCTGCATCATCCACAACCCAGCTGAAGATAATGCAGTGCTTGAACTGTCATCCAAGCTCACATTGCACACTGACTCAACCTACTGAGCATTTTCCCATTGGAAAAAAATGGGTAGGGCATGGTTTTACGGAGACATATATCTGTGTGTCTCCCTGTAACCAGAGCCATAGAGTATAGGGGTTGTAGATCACCTATTTTGATAATTATTTAAGAAATAAACAGATCTTGTTTTCCCCGCAGATTCCGTTTCTTTTTTAAATGTTCAAATCCACCAGTGGTCCCTGAGAGGATTCCAGGTGGTCCCCAGGCTAAACGATGGAAAGTTGGTTAACCAGATGTGACTCTTTGAGAGCGTAAAAATGAAACCAAATGGACCCTTGTGGGTCCATTTGGTTTCATGTTTACACTCTCAAGAGTTATTAAAATAGTCTCTGAATTAGCCCAAATCTACATCCACTAGAGAATGTCGAAGGTTAATGGAATTGTGGACAAAAGCAAAATAAATCTTTAGTTTTGGGGTCTGTGGGGCTAAAATGGTCTGTGGCTCAAATTCTGGATAAATAGTTAGTGGGTCCTGGTATGAAAAAGTCTGAAAACCACTCCTGTACAGGAAAACATGACACATTGGACATAATTTTGAATAGTGATTAGTCATGATTAAAATTTTTAATCATTCAACAGCCCATTTGTTTTATTTTGGCATAAAAAGGGGGTGAGTGTGCATGTTGCAGGGAACAGATGGATTGTGTCCAGCCAAGCCCAGAGGAGCCAACACCAGGGGCGGATTGGCACATATTCTCCCACCGGGACAATTTTGCCTTTGCCAGGCCACCCTAGGGGGGGTGCAGCTGGTTAACCAGATGTAACTCTTTTAGAGCGTAAAAATCAATTCATTTTTACACCCTCAAGAGTTAAAATATTCATCATGTGAATTAGCCCAACTTAGTCTACACAACTAGAGAATGTAGAAGATTAATGGTCATTTTGATCTGTATGTTCCAGGTGAGCATCTAGCACATTCTAGTGCATTTTGGAAGTGCCACTAGTGCATTTTGGATCTTGGCAGTTGGCAACACTGCCTCCAGCAGCGCGAGCTGCAGCCCTGGCGCACAGGAGTGAACGGGAATATGGCAACTCTCCTACTTGAAGGCTCTGGTGTAGGACACCTTTTCTTTTTTGAGGGATAGAAACACTAGTTTGCCTGGCCTGGGCCTGGCGCCCTGGCCTGCCCTGGACTTGGAAAAAAAAAAAAAACTTGTCCAGGCCACTAGGTGGCGCAGGCCACTGGGAAAACTCCCTGTACTCCAGATGGCCAATCCGCCCCTGGCCAACACTGTGGGGCAACACGCCCAATGCTGACAGGACTCATTGGCCCAGAGAAAAATACGCACTCTCACTTATTAGAATGATTGTAAAGCAGGCTGGCTGGCTCACTGGGACTCCATTCTATACAATCACTCTTCACTCAATATGAGATGAAAGTGATGGTTCTTTGTATTCAGTTAATTAAGACAATGGTCTTCAGCCCTTTTTCATACCAGGGCTCACTATTTATGCATGACATTTTAGCCCCACAGACCCCAAAAAAGACCCCTAAAGATTTATTTTGTTTTTGTCCAAAATTCCAGGCTGGATTTGGGAAACAAAACAGTCAAACATACAGATCAAGATGACCATTAATCTTGTACGTTCTCTAGTTGTGTAGACTTGGAGCTAATTCACATGATGAATATTTTAACCCTTGTGGGTCCATTTGGTTTCATGTTTACACAGTGTTACAATTGGTTAACCAACTGTACATCATAAAGTTAGACTTTTTTTTTTTTTTTCTCAAAAAAGATGTCCTAAAAAACATTAGCATAAACACAACTTGATGATGTCATCAGGTTGAGTGTTTCACCATGGCAATGATTTTTTTCTTCAGGCCTTCATTTCTATGAAACAAGGAATGGTAGGACCTTTTTTGTTATGTCCACATACATAACATCTCTAAGGTATATCAATGACATTGAGTAGTATGTTGAAAATGGGTGGACATTCCCCTTTAATTCACATCCCTAACCCTTACCACTGATTGACTGGTCTAAGGCAGGCAGGCAGGCCTATAGGGGGAAGTAATGTGATCAGGGAGTGCTGTGCTTAGCTGTGTGTGTGTGTGTGTGTGTGTGTGTGTGTGTGTGTGTGTGTGTGTGTGTGTGTGTGTGTGTGTGTGTGGTGTGTGTGTGTGTGTGTGTGTGTGTGTGTGTGTGTGTGTGTGTGTGTGTGTGTGTGTGTGTGTGTGTGTGTGTGTGTGTGCGTGCGTGCGTGCGTGCGTGTCTGCCCTGCTTTTGCCGCTGTGTTCAAAACCAAAGGGTCCAGACAGTCGGTCACTTTGTTAATTACACTCCCAACTGCAGGGGGAATTAAATAAATAAAAATGACAGAAGAGGAGGAGGAGGACGCCATTTTATTTCTTCCGTGCATTGTGCGCCTCTCTCCTCGCTGTCTTTGGGCGTGTTCGGAAATGCGCCCTAAACGCACTGGTGTACTCTGTGATCGTTCGTTTATACCTGGTGTATTTGGGGCATTTGGTGCTCCTGGTTCGTTTATTCACACCGGTGTGTTTGGTGCACGCACTGAGCAACCCTACCCTGGAGACGGGGTTGGCTATGAAAAAAAAGCTAGTATAAAAGTATAGTGACAAATGCGCCAAGTTGGCAACACTGGTTTACCTGAAGAAACATGGTCTCTGGCTGTACATTTTTACATTTTCACTTTTTGTTTTGGTAGCCTAAAAAAAAGTTCCGGTTTACCAAAACAAACACCAAACACATTCACATTAAATCCATTTTTGGCGGGAAACGTCTCTTGGTGTATTGACATTAGTTTTAGCTATAGTGAAAACATTAGCATTAGCTTTAGTTAGTGAACGCATTAACATAGACATTAGCTTTAGCTAGCGAAACCGTTAGCAATAGGTTTAGCTATTGAAAACATTAGCGTTAGCTTTACCTAGCGAAATCATTAACTTTTGAAGCATTTGAAGATTAGCATTAACTTTAGCTATTCCAAGAATGAGCATAAATAGCATTAACATTTAGCTAGTGAAAACATTAGCGTTAGCATTTAGCTGGTGAACGCATTGGCGTAAGCTATTGAAAGCATTGGCATTAGTTTTTGCCATTGAAAGCATTGACATTAGCTATAGCCATTGAAAGCATTTGTGTTAGCTTCAGCTATTGAAAAATATCAGACCTACAACTACTTGTAGGTGTGATATTTTTGTTTTGTCTCGGTATTATGCCTTTCTAAAAACAGCAGGCGGCAGGTAGCGCGCCGTGACGCAAGCAGCACAGCTGCAGCTAATCAAATCAATAAGGCGTGTGTGTTGGACGACGTACATAATTGTTTAAATGTGTGTTGTTTACACGGCTGGCGAAGGTCTATCTGAAGCTTGCACTTTGGTTCTCTGGACGGACGCACATCCCACATCCAAAGGGCCATTCACACCGGGGCAACTGTAAACAGCACTGTTTCTGTCGTACAGTAGTGCAGGGGTTTTCAACCTTTTTGATTCCAGGGACCACCATTTATTCAGCATTTGAGCCACGGACCACCATTTGATTACATTTTCACACCAAAGACCTAAAATGAAAGAATTCTTTTGGTTTTGTCCACATTTCCAGGCTGTATTTTGCCAAAGAAAACAGTGGCAACTTCTTAATTAAGTGGTGCTAATGCAGATAATGAATATTTTAACTCTTGAGAGCGTAAAAATGAAACCAAATGGACCCGCAAGGGTCCATTTGGTTTCATTTTTACGCTCTCAAGAGTTACATCTGGTTAACCAACCTTCCATCATTTAGCCTGGGGACCACCTGGAACCTTCTCAAGGAGCACTGGTGGTCCCCGGACCATCTGTTGAAAACCCCTGCAGTAGTGTGTTGCGTTTGTGGACATTCATTTGACTCTAGTGCAGTGGTTTTTTGCAGTGGACCAGGATTTCATGTTGAGTTTAGTCTCCTGGACCCAATACTAAGAATTTTCAGGGGGGGGGGGGGTTGTCCACAATTTAGGCGAGATAATTGGCAAAACGTTGGTCAAAAAACAATTCTTCTACATTTTCTAATTGTGTAGAAAATTAAGTAATTCAGATGTTAAAATATAATTTCACTCTTGGGAGATCTATAAGGGTCCATTATCGTTACCAACGGTCCATCATTTAGCTGGGGACCACCTGACAACCGGTTGAAAACCACTGTTCTAGTGCAAATATAACTCTGAATACACCCATTTGCTTATTACCTGTCTATTATGTGCAGATGTGTTGCCTAGTAATCTGCTTTATTTGTTTTTCTTTTCATAGGCTATTTCATACAGCTTTAATGTAAAAAATTCTGAACTATCCATTCAACCGATTCCGAACTGAACAATAATTCAAAGATTTGTGCCACATTTTCAAAAATAGCAGACCTACAAGCTCATAGCGCGCCACTCTGTGCCACGCTATGAGCTTGTAGGTCTGATACTTTTCAATAACTAAAGTAATGCCAATAATGCTAACGAAGTAATGCTGATAATGCTAACTAATGCTAATAAGTATTGTTAATAACGCTAACAATGTGAAGTAATGCTAATACTAAGTAGTGGCAATAATGCTAAGCAAGCAGTGCTGGTAATGCTAAGTGTTGCTAATGCTAAGTAAGTAAGGCTATGTAAGTAAGGCTAATAACGCTAAAGTAATGATAAGCATTGTTAATTGTGCTCATAATTAAGTCACGCTAAGGGGTGGCGCGGAAAACCAAGTGGAAGAAACCTAATTACGTCCAAAACCGTTATATAGCCATACTTTTCAGGAATCAACTGGCCAAACCAGAATATCATGTGAGCCGCTTTGAGCTTGGGGGGTGGGGTGGGGTGGGGTGGGGGGGTGGGGCAGAGGCGGATTGGCGTACAGGGAGTTTTCCCGGTGGCCTGCGCCACCTAGTGGCCTGGACAAGATCCAAAATGCATTAGTGGCACTTCCAAAATGCACTAGAATGTGCTAGATGCTTTGCCTGGAACATACAGATCAAATTGACCGTTAATCTTCTACATTCTCTAGTTGTGTAGACTAAGTTGGGCTAATTCACATGATGAATATTTTAACTCTTTAACTCTTGGCCTGACAAAGGCAAAATTGTCCCGGTGGGAAAATGTGTGCCAATCCGCCCCTGGGGGGGGGGTGCTGGTATGTTCTGCTTTTGATGCTTTTCGCGTCGCGTCACGGTATTAAAAACACAGAGACGAGAGAGAGGGATGGTTTCTGGGATGGTTTATAGCTGTGACAAGAAGGGGGGAGGAAAAAAAAAGCATCTCTCCTCGTGTCACTCATGTCAATCAGGCTCAGAGAGTCAGAGCCCTGCAGCAATCTTTAAAATGCAGATGTCCCTCCCTGCTCCATCGGAGGGTCTTCAGGGACTGGGTGTGGGGGGGTTGCCCCCTCAAAGACCTCCACCACCCCCCCACCCCTCTCTCTGAACAACAAACATCTGCCCACTCCCCACTCCCCCAGCCCAGCAGTGGACGGAGAGACAGAGCTGAGGTTTGATTTGCAAGAAGACGCCCATGGGTTGAACCATCTCTGGGCTGAGGGTCATCTTTTAAGTGCAATCTCTTATGAAAAAGCATTAAGGAAATTGCATTTTCTCCTCCTCCTCCTCCTTCCCCACATCTCCGTAGTCAAATTAAAAGCAGTTGCATATACTGTAGAGCTGCACAGTCCCGTCCCTTTCATGACGTCGTCTGTGACAACAAACACCATATCATCATATTCTATCTAATTAGCAAAAAGTAGAAAACAGTAGCATACAACGCTTTGTGTTTCGTTTATCATCTTAGAAATTATTTGATGGTCCCAAACGATTGTGCGTGTCATCATGATTTGTCACGACCCGGCGTAATCGTCTTTATATGGATCCTTTTTTGAAAAGTCTATGCGTAAAATGCATGGGGAGGCCATTTCTGGAACAGGGGCGGTGACGTCACTGCGCATGTCTGTAGTGTAGTGTAGGGTACGCATGGAGATTGCCGTCTATGTACTGTAGAATCACGATTATAGCAAGGCTACAAGCTCACAACACTCACAAACAGCTGCTACAATATCTTCGTACGCCCCACAATTGTGGTTAAAGGTAGGGTAAGTGATTTGAAATTCATCCTGTGGTTCCAGCCTGGTGCACTAGGGGCGCCAAACAGTAGCTACACTATGTGAGCCTGCTGCTCGATCCTGATTGGAGGAGAATTCGCCACCACCTGGGGAACTTGTATTAGCTCCTCTGCTAACGTGGGGGAGGGGGAAACTCCATATGTGGTTTCCACACCTTATACTAGAGCATTTTAACAGAAAAAAATATTTTTTTGGGTGATATCTGACAAAAGTGAAATCACTTCCCCTACCTTTAACTGCTTATTCAACGCACTAATCAATTTAGTGCAGCGGTTTTCAACCAGGGGGCCCGGGGACCACCAGTGGTCCTTGAGAGGGTTCCAGGTGGTCCACAGGCTAAATGATGGAAAGGTGGTAACCAGATGTAACACTTTGAGAGTGTAAACATGAAACCAAATGGACCCGCCTTGCGAATCCATTTGGTTTCATGTTTAACTGTGCCAGGTTAGCGAAGGGACAGAAGTGAAGTCTCTCCCTCTCTCTCTCCATCTAAAACTCCCCCCTCACTGCGTTTCAATTCATCTCAGTCCACAGATGAATTAGTCCTGCTTTTTTGGGCCACAGCATTCCTCTGCCTCTTAGCGCCGAGACAAATGACTCATTTATTAGCAACAATGCTTTAAAAGGAAGGCTCTCTCTCTCCCAGTTTAATCGGGGAGGGGGTGGGGGGGGGTTAGGTTTGGGCGAAGAACAGGATGACACGGCGCGGCTATTCTGGGTCAAAAGAGCGACCGAGTTCATGCGCAATTTTCCAATTATGATGTATAATACATCACCTACTGTCTTCATCTGGCTCTGTGGTCATAATCTAATAAGAGAGAAAAAACCCGGCTGGCTGCTGCTGCCCTGCATCTCAGGAGGCCAAAATTAGACCCGCTGCTGCTGCTGCTTCTTCTTAGTCTGGATGGATTAAAGGACAAGGGATGTCTTTGTAGACGGAAGCATTTCCTCCTTCTGGCCGCGGCCCAAAGTTAGACAAGGACAAATGATAGCATAATCCACGGCGCAAAACGTTAAAAATAGCCAAAACAACTTTATAGTTGCGTTCTGACGGGGACATGATGCGAGGCAGGCAGGCAGGCATGCGTGGGGGGCGTATGCGGGGGTCTCTCGCAAAAAACTCACATCTCTTGTTTAGTTTGATCATGTGTCTGCCGCTATATTTAGAACCGGCATTAACCGACGGAATCTTGCTCGTGCGGGTTGGTCGAATAATCAAACAATTTCGCATGCACACGTTTCGTATACATCGATAATCCAGCCTGGAATTGTGTTGTCCACAATTCCAAAGAAATCCTTAGTTTTGGGGTGTGTCTGTGGGGCTAAAATGTCCAAATGGTGGTCCAATGTCAAATGGTGGTCCAATGGTGTCTCAAATGCTGATTAATAGTGGGCCCTGGCACGGGCGGATGTAACATTTCCCAATTGGGAGGGGGGGGGGGGGGGGGCAGAAGAAAATGGTATGAGGGCGGCTTCATCGCCCGTGTCGCTTCGCGCCACGGGCGATGAAGCCGCACCCATACCATTTTCGGTTACAGGACTTTTATTAGTCAAGTAAAGCATCAATAATAACAACATCAGTTGTTGTTGAAGTTGCAACAGACACGCAGCATGCATAAAGCTAAAGGTCTGACTCAGAGAGTTTTCTGTTTTCAATGATGAAATGCTGTTGGTTTAGTGGTGCCACAGCTGTAGTTAGTTAGTTGGGTTGGCTGGTGTAGGTAATGAAACCACTCCATTTGTGGCGTGATTCCAGTCGAGATAAACACGCCGATAGGGCATGTTACATGCTGCAAAACGCTTCATTTTTAAGCGCCTTCGAGGTAAAACCCATAAGCCCCCCCCCCCCCCCCCCACCTCCCACTCCCCGAAGCGGTGTTCTAAACGTTCTGGCGATCGATGGAGTCAAAGGGTGAGCAGATCCATGGGGTAGTACTAGAGCCTCGTAAAGATTCCTCATCCGTAGGTGTTATGGCGTTTAGCAGCGTGTAGCCGACTGCCCTCTAGGCTTAATCAATACAACAAGGAGGAGCACAGAGCTTCTCTCCAAGGGGAGGCCCAGGAAAACATGGCTGGGTTGTGTATTCTCATGGGGGATTGCATGTTGTTAGGGAGAAAAAGGCTGCGTCCACTATGCAGCGGACAATGGCGAAGCACGGCACACTATTGTCCATGTACCCTATTCTAGCTTTGCTGTGTTTAACACCAGACTTGATGCTACTACTTGATCCTACTTTTGATCTTGATGACAAGATTATCCAAGGTAAAAACTCAAAGAGATGTGTATCCTGACCGTTTGCAGACAGGTCTCTATGTTTTTCTTTTTTTAAAATATTTTTTTATCCCACGATTTTGTAACCCATTTTTTCACCCAGTGCCAATAACTAATGTGATCCTGGGCTCTACATACACACCCTCCACCAACCTGGGGAGGCAGCAGACTGGCCTCATGCTTCCTTCAATGCATGAGGAGTCCAAGCTGCCTTCTTTTCACCTGACAGGGAGGAGTTTCCCTGGTTGGACGTAGCGCGTGGAAGGAACACGTTATTCCAACCAGTTCCAGTCCCCTCCATCAGGCGCCCCGGCTGGCCAGGGGAGGTAGTTTAGAGTCCAGCGTCTCTATGTTTTTCATTTGCAGACTGTTCACACAAAGACACGACACTTACTACAAAGACGGGACCGGTGTTTTGTGCTCAGAAAAACACTGTGCGATGAAACAAGCGTGTGACGCCAGGCCTGGTGTAAATTGCAGATCTGCAAACTCCAAGCCATTGTTAGAGCAAAAATGAAGCATGATAGTTATATATTGTATGTTTTATTATATTAATCCTAGTATGAACTCCTTCTGTGTTTTTGCAATGGAGGCAGAGATTGTGAGCCCTATTTTACAGCTAATTTTACTGTTCAAACGTAGTGTGTTTTGGTTTACAAGCTGACAGGTTAATATAATAGTCCACGTCATTGTGTACTTTACAGAATATTTCGTGAAGATTCTTGTAAACCATATTTTTTCTGTTCTATGGACCCTAAAGGACACAAAAAAAGTGGTTTACATTTTTTCCCTCCACCCTAACATTATTTTATCACCATGGCAACATGGCGTTGTGTATCAATCTGTCTGTATTTCTGTCAACATCATTTCTCCAAATCTGCCTGCCCGATTTACACCAAATTTGGTCCAGAGGTGTATAATGTGCTCAAGAACACTCCATAAAAATTTCACCATGATCGGCCCATAGGTGGCGCTACAGTACCAAATTCAAAACCAAAAATCGTGATTATTCACAAACAATTTGTCTAATTTCAATGAAAATTGCTGGGTTCTTGCACAATGGTCTGAGACACAAGCCCTGCAAATTTGACCACTATCCACCAATAGGTGGCGCTACAATAACATATTTAAAATGACCAATTCGCTACAAAAACCTTAAATAATCGCGCGCAGACAGTGTTTTGTTTCAAATGGAAAAAATAACTTGACTTTCTCTTTTGACAAAAAGAAATTGCATCCACGATAATTGGACATTAATAATACTACCCCCCACCGTCTATTATTAATAATAATAATCTGAGTGGGTGTAGGAGAAACTTATATAGCGCTTTTTTGAGTACCCAAAGACACATTGCATGGGGGGTGACTACAGAGGTAAAATAAAAAGAAGCAACTTAATTGAGGGGAGTCAGGTTGATCATTTATATGGGGCCAGGGGTGTTTTGAAGTGGATTCTTTGTTTGACTGGTAGCCAGTGAAGGTCACAGAGAACAGGTGTGATATGATCTCTGGACCGGGTGCTGGTGAGCAGACGCGCAGCTGAGTTCTGGATATATTGAAGTTTATTGAGGACTTTGGAGGTGGTGCTGTGGAGGATACTCTTGCAATAATCAAGGCGTGATGAGATGAAGGCGTGGATGAGAGTTTTTAGCTGCAGAAAATGACAAGAAGGGTCGGAGACGAGCAATGTTCTTGAGGTGGAAGAAGGCAGTTTTGGTGACATGGTTGACATGGGGAAGGAATGAGAGGGTGGGTCAAAAAAGATGCCAAGGTTGCAGATGTGGGTGGAAAGTAAATCAATGCTGAGTGAAAAATCCTGCATAGAACTGGTGAGGGAGTTGGGACCAGTGATGATGATTTCTGATTTATTGCAGTTATTGGTTGGTTGGAGTGATGGCTTTGGTGGAGAAATACAACTATGTGTCATCGGCAAATGAGTGGAACTGAGGTCCATGGTGATGGAGGATCTGGCAGTGTGGGAGGATGTTTAAGATGAAGAGCAGGGGACCAAAAACAGAGCCGTGGGGACACCATGGGTAACAGGGGTAGTGGAGGAGTTGCAGTTCTTGACAGAGATGAATTGTTGTCGATCAGAGAGGTAGGATTTGAACCAGGAAAGAGCAGTTCCTGTTGAATCAATGGAAGATTGGAGACAGGTGATGAGAATGGAGTGACTGATGGTGTCAAAAGCGGCACTGAGGTTGAGGAGGACGAGGATGGAGAGGTGAATGGAATCAGCAGAGAGGAGGATATTGTTGGTGACTTTTGTGAGAATGGTTTCTGTGCTAGGGAATGGAAAACAGATTGAAGTGTTTCGTAGAGGTTATTGGAGTCTATGTGAAACTTGAGCTGAGAGGCAACAGTGTGTTCCAGGATTTTGGAGAGGAAAGGAAGGTTAGAGATGGGTCAGTACTCAGTAGTTGCCCCAATATTTTTCCCAATATTGGGGTAAAAGTGGCAAGATGAGAGCAGGGGGAGCTGGCCAGTGGAGAGGGAGGTTTATGATATTGGTGATAAGTGGAGAGAGAACAGGAAGACTGGCAATGAGAGAACAGGAAGACTGGCAATGACCAAGGTGATGGGTATCGGGTCAAGGATACAGGTGGGGGTTTTCATGCCAGAGGTTATGGAGGAGAGGTTGGATGCAGTTATTGCATTAAGGATTGAGTAGTTGCTGCCGGACTGAATAACAGATGAGTAGTGGGACAACTAAAAAAGTTTTACTCTGATTACATTTTGGGTTTGGCTATTATGGCCTGTTCAAATTTGGCTCTCCACATTTTGAGCTATCGAGGTGCATGCACTGTTGAGAGCATTTTTGTATTGTTCCAGATGCGGTTTGTAAGCCTTGGAATGAACCTGTTTTCTTGACAAGCCGTTCCAGTTGACGACCCTGTTTTTTTAGTTGATGTAGATGATCTGTGTACCAGGGGGCTGAGTGGCTGTAAGAGACGTGCTTGGTCATTGTGGGGGCAAGTTGATTGAGACAGGTTGAGAGTGTGTCATTGTAAACATTGACCAATTTAGTGTTCGGGGTGGGTGGACTAGGGTCACATATGGTGTAGGACAATAATGAGGACATGGAGGAGGGGTTAATAGATTTGAGGTTCCGGAAAGTTATGGAGCGTTTTTCATTGTTGAGGGGAGTGGGGGTGTCAATGTCCATGATGATGGCTAGGTGGTCCAAGATGGTGGAGCGAAGGTCCATGCTGGTGACATTATGAGTGGTTATTCCTGTAGTACAGATGAGATCCACAGTGTGTCCTTCTGTGGGTGGGAAAACGGACGTGCTGAGTAAGATTGATAACGTTTAAAATGTCAAGGAATTCAGTGGCGCTTTGAAGTCAGGTGAGTCCACGTGGATATTGACATCTCCAGAAAGAGATATGCATCTCAGTGAGCAGTGTGAGAAATACAAAAAATTGATAGGGGAACCGGTGGATTGTACAGTCCAGGAATGAGGCATTACCCCAGGTGAAGGAGTTTAAGAACCGGTATATCGGGGTCTTGTTCACAAGTGAGGGGAGGATGGAGAGGGAGATCAGCCGGAGAATCGGAGGAGCAGGGGCGGTATTGCAGTCACTATACCACACTGTTGTGACAAAAAGAGAGCTGAGCCAGAATGCAAAGCTCTCTGTCTACCGAGCTATCTTCATCCCTACCCTCACTTATGGTCATGAAGTGTGGGTCATGACCGAAAGAACAAGGTCATGAATACAAGAGGTTGAAAAGAGTTTTCTCCAGCGGGTGCCTGGCATCTCCCTTAGAGATGAGAAGTTCAGTCACTCGGGAGAGCCTCTACGCCTGGAAAGGAGCCAGCTGAGGTGGTTTGGGCATCTGGTTAGGATCAGGATGCCTCTTGAGCAACTCCCTAGGAAGGTCCTCGAGGCACGTCCCACTGGGAGGAGACCCCGGGGCAGACCAAGGACCAGATGGAGGGATTACATTGACTCTCTGGCCTTGGATCGCCTCAGGATCCCCCAGGAGGAGGTCGCCCGGTTGCTCGGGAGAGGGAAGTCTGGAGCTCTCTGGTGGAGTTGTTGCCCCCGTGGCCCGAACTAAGATGGATGGGCAGGTTTGGGCAGTCTATGACTGCTGCGACCAATGGTTTAGGGCCAGACAGTTTGAAGGTGAAATGTTCAAATGAGAAGGGAACAGGAAAATTAACTGGACTGATTTTGATTTGATGTGTTGTTTGTGTATTATGACTATGCCACCACCACGTCCCTCGATGCGGGGTATGGGGCGTAGTCTTATTTAGTGTAAAATATTCCAAGGCTATTGCCTCTTTCTCCCCCAGAGCCTTAAAATTTACTTAAATGTGACAAGAATCACATTGCAATTACATGAAAATCACTGTATTAATATGTGAAGACCATGCATCTGCTTCCTAAATGGGTTACTGTAGCGCCACTCATTGGTGGATTGTGGTCAAATTTGCAGGGCTTGTGTCTCAGCACATTGTGCAAAAACCCAGCAATTTTCATTTGAATTAGACAATTAGTTTGTGAATAATCGCGATTTATAATTTTTAATTTGGTACTGTAGCGCCACCTATGGGCCGATCATGGTGACATTTTTATGGGGTCTTCTAGAGCATATTATACACCCCTGGACCAAATTTTGTATAAATTGGGCTGGCAGATTTGGAGAAATGATGTTGACAGTAATACAGACAGATTGATACACAACGCCATGTTGCCATGGTGATAAAATAATGTTAGGGTGGGGGGAAAAAATGTAAACCGCTTTTTTTGTGTCCTTTAGGGTCCAAAGAACAGAAAAAATATGGTTTACAAGAATCTTCACAAAATATTCTGTAAGCTGGATTTTGCTACACAACTACATAGACTATGTGTGTGTGTGTGTGTGTGTGTGTGTGTGTGTGTGTGTGTGTGTGTGTGTGTGTGTGTGTGTGTGTGTGTGTGTGTGTGTGCGTGTGTGTGTGCGTGTGCGTGTGCGTGTGCGTGTGCGTGTGCGTGCGCGTGTGCGTGCGCGTGCGCGTGTGTCTGTCTGGCTGCCGAAGTGCAGCAGTTGCCTGAATGAGGTCACGTCCCTGCCTTAGGGGGTTAGGGGTGTGTGTGTGTGTGTGTGCGCGTGTGTGTGTGTGTGCGCGCGCGTGTGCGTGTGCGTGCATGGTCATCGGCTACAAGGACAGGGCCCACCACAGCAGCAAGGTCAAATTGTTTTTTTATGAATATTGACATCCATAGGATAATTACAGAAATGTCTGTCTGGATGATAATTAAAGCTTAGACCACCAGAACGCATACAGTACAGTTAAAGGCGTTATGATACAAACTGAAAAATACAAACTGTGAATGACATATCAGAATTTTATATATATATATAAAAAAAAAAATAACATGGGAGTTAGCAGGTTTACAATGCGTAGATGTGAGGTTTTTCCTGGCCATCAGAGCACAACAACAGAATGCGACCGTCGGGGCAGCAGCAGAGCGCTGCAGCGCTGCAGCCTGCTATTGCTGCGTAATAAAAGCCTGTTTTTTTTTTTCCCTGTGGCGCGGCCCAGAGGACGAGGCCAAGGGCCCACTAAACATGGGTAGATATATTGATCTGTTGTGGAGAGAGAGAGAGCTGCCTGCCCTTCCCTCCCCCCACTGAGAGACATGGAAATAACAACCTGGCTGGCCATGGGATACAAAGGATGTTTGGAGAACAACACATACATACATACACAGGGCTTGACACTTACACTTGCCTGCTTGCCCGGGACAAGTAAAATGGTAGGGCAAGTGTGTGACTTGCGCTATAACACAACACAAGATATATTTGTCTTGAAGGTGGTCATTGCGCTCTGCCTCTGTGTCTTTCCCTGCTTTCTAGCTATCCACAATTCCAGGCTGGATTTGGGAAACAAAACAGGCAAATTAACATACACATCAAAAGGACCATTAATCTTCTACATTCTCTAGTTGTGTAGACCTGGGCTAATTAAGATGATGAAGTTTAACTCTTGAGAGTGTAAAAATGAAACCAAATGGACCCTTGCGGGTCCATTTGGTTTCATTTTTACGTTCTCAAGAGTTACATCTGGTTAACCAACTTAACTGGGGACCACCTGGAACCCTCTCAAGGACCACTGGTGGTCCCCGGACCACCTGTTGAAAACCCCTGGTTTAAAGCACCCAAGTAGGAAGTAAACTTGAATGCAAAATTTACAATATATTTTTGGGGGGCAAGTGACCATGACCGAGGGCAAGTAGAACCTGACTTGCACTTGCCCAATGGGCAAGTGCCTCGGAGAGCGACGGAGACCTTAGTGTCAACCCCTGCATACATACATACTATATACTGTACATACATACATATGTAGGTGTCGCAATTCTTAATGCAATGATATCAATATCGAATAGCCAGGTTCAAAATCGATTTTATGATACAGTATTTACTGTACGTAGGCCTGTTTGTTAATTTGTTTATGTCAGAAAGACTGATGTGTATAATTGATTTTTGTTATTTATATTGTTTAAAATTGCTTTAAGATGGTCTAGTGAATCTAGTCGATTGTCCATATTGTTAAGAATTGGGGAATTCCACCCATGGTGGAGAATTCACTCGGTGGTTAATGATTTTTCTTTTAGGACTTTTTTTCTGATTTGGTTCCATTTGTACACCCTCAGAAAAAATCTTGAAAATGGGGTGGAATTCCCTTTTAAAATGTTCTAGTATAACAAAAGCACAGCCGTTTGTGTTGTGTGTGTGTGTGTGTGTGCATGCATGTGTGTCCTGGTTAGTCATCATGCAACACTGACAGACAGAACAGTACTGTGATGATGTATGCGTGTGTGCTGGTCTACTGATGGAAGCTGATGGCTCCTCACTGACACTAACGGCGCCGGTCATCTATCTATGTGATCTATCTATCCATTAGGAACCACCGCTATAGATCACATGACACATGATGATGACGCAGCAAATACTTATAAGCAACAACAAGCCACTGAAACCTACTAAAGGCCTAAAGTCAATTAAAGACAGTCAGTCACGTGATTTTTCAGTTGCCACCCGAAATAAAGCAGCAGGGTTGGGAAGGAGCGCTTGTTTTACCCTGCTGGCTACTACTAGTAGGGCGGGGCGAAGCATAGTTTTACTGAGGTTATGGTTACGGTTAGGTTAGGTTTACGCATAGTTTTACTGAGTTTAGGTTTAGATTAGGGTTTGGCTAGGATTAGGGTTTAGACGGTGCTTTATGCGGTTACTAACCCTAAACATAACCTCAGTAAAACTATGCTTCGCCCCGCCCTACTAGTAGTAGGGCGGCAGGTAAAACAAGCGCTCCCCCCCAACCCTGCTGCTTTCATTCGGGTGGCAACTGAAAAATCACGTCAGTCACCCGTTTAGTTTTCTCAAGGGCACATCCATACACCTCGTTATTGGTGCTTATTATTAACCATACTTAGCTTTAGCATTAACATTAATTAGCATTAGTTAGCATCATTAGCATAACTTAGCATTATTAGCAACAGTAATAACAATACTTAGCATTAGCATTACTTAGCCTTATTAGCATTACTTAGCATTAACACTAATTAGCATTATTAGCATTAGTTAGCATCATTAGCATCACTTAGCCAAAATAACAATACTTGGCATTAGCATTACTTAGCAGTAGTAGAATTACTTATCATCAGTTAGCGTTAGTAGCATTACTTAGCATTATTAACAATACTTAGCATCAGCATCATTAACATTACTTAGCATTATTTTGCATTACTTAGCATATTAAAAAATATAGCGCACCACAGAGTGGCACGCCATGAGCTTGAGGAGCTGTTATTTTTTAAAAGCTAAAGTATTGCTGATATATATATATATATATATTTTTTTTTCTTTGGAAAATGGTGAAATGGTGAAAATGTCGTCCGAGATCTTCGAATCAATTTTCAGGTCAAAAAATGGGTTGCTAACATGGAGACTGACCAAACCTTCCCCTCTGTCCTTCTCTTGTCTCCACAGACGGCCGGTCGTCGTCCCACCTGCCTCGCTCCTCTCTCCTGGGGTCCTCAGACGTCATGTCGGGCCACTCGGCCCCCCTGTCGGGCGGCGGCGGTGACGTGCGGAACACCAAGCCCTCGGCGCCTATCCACTCCAGCCAGCCGGTCCTGTTCACCTTCGACGTCCCCCCCGCCAACCGCCACTCTACACTGTCCAACAGCGCCCCTCAGGACTACCTGCTGCTGCACCAGTGCATGAGCCGCAGGTCAGAGAGCTCGAGGTAAGGATGGAAAACAGAGCAAAAAACAATATTGTTAACCAATAGAGCTGCGCAGTGACGTCACCGCCCCTGTTCCGGAAGTCTTTTCCCCATTCATTTTTCTCATAGACTTTTCGAAAATAATTTATATCAAGACGATTACGCCGCGGCCAAAGCCAACTCAGGTCGTGACAAATCATGACAACAAACACAATATCGTCATATAATATATAATTGGGAAGAAGTAGAAAACGGCATGATACAAGACTTTTTGTTTCGTTTTTCATCTTAGAAATTATTTTATTGTCCCAAAAGTTTGTGTGTGTCATCATGATTCGTCACGACTCGAGTTGGCTTTGTCCGCGGCGTAATCGTCTTGATATAAATTACTGTATTTTCGAAAAGTCTATGAGAAAAGTGAATTGGAAAAAGACTTCCGGAACAGGGGCGGTGACGTCACTGCGCAGCTCTATTGTGTCCTATCTAGTTTCTGAATAACATAATATTCAAAGATTTGCACCACGTTTTCACGATTTTTCAAAAATAGCAGAGATACAAGCTCATAGCGCGCCACTCGGTGGCGCGCTATGAGCTTGTAGATCTGCTATTTTTCAATAGTTAAAACACAACAACACAACCATTGTGTCCTGTCTAGATTTCTAGTTTCTGAATAACATAATATTCAAAGATTTGCACCACGTTTTCACGATTTTTCAAAAATAGCAGAGATACAAGCTCATAGCGCGCCACTCGGTGGCGCGCTATGAGCTTGTAGATCTGCTATTTTTCAATAGTTAAAACATAATGCTTAGAACACCAAAACGCGTTCAGTACACTAAGGGTTAAAGGGGAACTCCACCCATTTTCAATATTTTAATATGTCATTAATATACCTTAGAGATGTTGTGTGGACATGATAAAAAAAAAGTTCCCCCCAATTCTGTATTTCCTAAAAATGGAGGTCTGAAAAAATCATTAACATGGTGAAATACACCTGATGACATCATCAAGATGTATTTCACCGTGTTAAGGATTTTTCTTTCGGCCCCCTTTTTCCTGAGAGGGTACAAATGGAACCAAAGGGACCCGCTAGGGTTACCATTTGGTTCACATTTGTATCCTCTCAGGAAAATTTTGAAAATGGGTGAAATTCCCCTTTAACACTTTCACTGCTTTAGGCACTCGCCTAAAAAAAAAGGATACTTTGGTGCCCCCTAGTGGCCACAAAAAGGCGGGAAAGGCGGGTTTGGCAGAGATGCTGTTAAAGGGTTATTCCACCCATGTTCAACGTTCTAATACAGTGGTTTTCAACCTTTTTGACACCAGGGCCCACTATTTATTCAGCATTTGAGCCACGGAGGACCACCATTTGACGACATTTTAGCCCTGCAGACCCCAAAACAAAGGATATCTTTTGCTTTTTGTCCACAATTCCACAGGCTGGATTTGGGGAAACAAAACAGTCAAACATACAGATCAAAAATGAGCAATAATCTACTACATTCTCTAGTTGTGTAGACTTGGAATAATTCACCTGATTTTAACTCTTGAGTGTAAAAATGAAACATATAGTTCTTTCCAAAAAGCCATAGTGAGGCTGAAGTAATTAAGTAGCAGCCAGGTAGTGATTTGAATAGGAATTATGTAGTAATATCAGTAGTGATTAACTCGTGAAACGGGATATTTCTACATTTTTACTACTTAAATTGTTTACTGACTCACACACAACATCACTACTCTAGATAGCGCAACACTAGAATGAATGAGTGATGAGATAAGTGATTTATTTCATGAGGATTCACCATCGATTTTCAGCAGGAAATGCTTGTCATTCAACCCAGGCGTTGACACTAATGGTTGACAGACATCTTTCATTGTTTCCTTCACTAATACAGACTCTTTCAATGTATTATTCCACTGCCTGTGGCGACCCAAGCAAATAAAACCTTTGCTTTCAAGTTGCCACCGACAGGCGAGAGAGAGGCACACATTTTCTCTGTGGTTATCAATTTGATCAAACTTAAAGGGGAATTCCACCCATTTTCAACATTTTTTTTTTCAAATGGAACCTCAAATGAACCCCAATGAACCCCAAATGAATAAAACAATATTTTAAAAATTAATGAAAGCTGTAGATGAAATTCCTCAGCCCTCTCACATATTAGGAGGACAATATCAGTCACCAGAAAAAAAAAAGATCGTGTCTGTCATGGTTAACATGGAGTTTTAAGTTATAATGGGTTTGTATAGGAAGGAGCTGGAGGTGCTAAAATGAAGATCAAATATCTAAATAGTGAATGGAGTAACTTATAAACTGTCTGGTGTGTTCACATGAGACTGAGTAGACCATAAAATGAGCAAACTTTTTTTGAAAGTGGAATATCCCTTTAATCACGTGTAAAATGCACTTTTTTGTTGGTCAAGAGGGCATGACCTTTGAGCAAGAAGAACATGACATGTTCTGATGGGTGTGTGTGTATGTGTGTGTGTGTGGGGGGGTCCCCGGGGGGGTCGTCCCCTCTGCATCCCCCCTGCACCCCCCTGCATCCCCTCTGCATCCCCCACTGCATCCCCCCTGCATCCCCCACAGCAAATCGAACATTGAAGGTCACGACTGCCCCCCCACCCCTCAACAACACAGCAGGGCATCCTGTGTCCAGTTTCCTGACCATCCCATAATGTGGGTCAGCGGACACTAGGCCCCACCATGTCTCTTCCTGGAAGTAGAAGCCCCCCCTCAAGGGGGGGTTTAGGACCACCGTTTCCGAGGGAAGCGGAGTCGGATTTATACTTGGACCCAGCGATGGTGCTCCAACGGTCGCATTGGTCAGTGATGGGAAAGTTACTGGGAAAATGTAGTAAACTACACTACTTGTTACTTTCCAAAAAATGTAGCTAAGCTACAATACAAGCTATCCCCAGAAAATTGTAGTAAGCTACACTACAAGCTACATATGACAAAAGTAGCTTGCTACATCAACACTACATATATATATCTCAACTTAATGTACAAGTTTCTAAATAATAATAATAAAATAATATAAATAAAATGGTGGATGGTGGCATGTTTAAGTTTTGAGATGTTTATTAGAGGTTTTGTACCTAAAAATTAAAATTCGGCGGGAATTTGAAATGTGTGTGGGAAAATGTAGTAAGTTACACTCCTTGTTACTCGAAACAAGTAGTGTAGCACTACTTGTAGCACTACTACAAGCTATCCCCAGAACAAATGTAGTAAGCTACACTACAAGCTACGGGAAAATGTAGTTAAGCTATGTAGCTTAGCTAAATGTAACACGTTACTGCCCATCACTGGCGTTGGTACCTACACTCTGGTTTTCAACCTTTTTTGATCCCAGGGTCCACTATTTATTCAACATTTTTCGGGTCCTTTTGGTTTCATTTTTACGCTGTATCATGAGCCATAAAACACACACAAACATACAAATTAGCACCGACGGATGTTTTGTTTTCACGATTTGTTGATGCCAACAAAGTACTGTATACTGTATACTGTATACATGCCTTAATTCACCCCATCCTAAAGAAACCCAACCTTGATCCCCTGCTTCCCTGTAACTACAGACCCATCTCCAAACTTCCCTTCATGTCAAAAATCTTAGAAAAAGTCATTGCCTCTCAACTCATCTCCCACCTATCGGACCATAATCTCTTTGAAAAATTTCAATCTGGTTTTAGAGCACTCCACAGCACCGAAACAGCGTTGGTTAAAGTCACAAATGACATACTAATGACACTGGATGCTGGGGAGGCTGCTATATTAGTGCTCCTCGACCTGAGTGCGGCGTTTGACACCGTCAACCACTCTACTCTACTGAGCCGATTAGAGTCGTGGGTAGGTCTTGGTAGCAGTGCTCTCCAATTGATGCGCTCTTATTTATCAGATAGATCTGTTGCTGTTGAGATCGGCACTGCCTGCTCGTCCTCTGCCCCCCTCCCCCATGGTGTTCCCCAAGGATCAATACTAGGCCCCCTGCTCTTTTCCATTTACATGCTCCCCCTCGGTCAAATTATCAGAAAACATAATATTCACTTTCATTGTTACGCAGATGATACCCAGCTGTACATGCCCCTCAACACCTCAAACCCCAACTGTCTAAATTCCCTTAAGGCCTGCCTTACTGATCTCCATACCTGGATGTCCGCCAATTTTCTTCAACTTAACTCCAATAAATCAGAAATCCTCCTGTTCGGCTCCCCTACATCCATATCTCTACTCCATAACCGCCTGGACTCCTTAGCCATTAATGTCAAACCTGTAGCCAAGAACCTCGGTGTACTTCTGGATTCCAAACTTTCCCTCGATGCTCAAATAAAAAATACAGTTCGCACCTGCTTCTTTCACCTCCGCAACATCCACAGAATCCGTCCAATTCTCTCCACCCCCAATCTCCATAAAATCATCAATACCCTCATTTATTCTCGTCTTGATTACTGTAATGCTCTATACTCACATCTCACTAAACAATCCATACACCACCTACAGTTGGTCCAAAATGCTGCAGCCAGACTAATCACCGGAACTAGAAGGTCAGAACACATCACCCCTGTTTTAGCAACCCTGCATTGGCTTCCCGTTGCCTATAGAATTGATTTTAAGATTTTATTACTGACTTTTAAAGCCCTCAATGGCTTGGCTCCTCCCTACCTGTCTGACCTTCTGGTGCCACATGCACCAGTTCGCTCCCTAAGGTCCTCAAGCCTAGCTCTGCTAGTGGTACCCAAAACTAATCTGGTGACCAGGGGTGACAGGGCCTTTGCTGCCAGGGCCCCCAGGCTCTGGAATAGACTTCCATTAGACATAAGGCTGGCAAATTCCCTTCCATGTTTTAAAGCAAAACTAAAGACACATTTTTACAGAGAAGCATTCCTAACCTAACACCCTGTTTGTCTATTGTTTTACTGTTTACTATTCTTTCTATCTGTTGTTGTGTGTTGTTGTTCGATTGTTTATTTATGTTGTTAAGCACTTTGGGACACTGTCCAAAAAAGTGCTATATAAATAAAGTTTATTATTATTATTATTACTGTATATACCCTGTATATATACACTGGTATATATACTACTCAAAATGTGAAATAATTAGATTAATTTACATTGCTGAAAAAAAAGAATATTCCTGAGGATAATATATTACTTTGGTTGGTTGGGTATAGGGGTTAGGACTAGGAGAGGGGGGGGGGGGGGTGGTCGACGCCCGTTCCAACGGCACAGCTTTATGGGTTAATGATTGTAAAAGGGGTCTCTGTTGAAACCATGGCGACGAGCGGCAGGGCAGAAAGATGAGCTGAGTTATTGATTAATGCTCCTGTTCCATCCATCTCTAACGGGACAGAGACTGCAGCCTGCTGGCCAGCACTGGGTCTGTCCCACACGGAATAAGGAGACCTATACCAGAGCCTTCTAGTAGGAGACAGGGGCGGATTGGCCCTCTGGAGTACAGGGAGTTTTCCCGGTGGCCTGCGCCACCTAGTGGCCTGGACAAGATCCAAAATGCACTAGTAGTGGCACTTCCAAAATGCACTAGAATGTGCTAGATGCTCGCCTGGAACATACAGATCAAAATGACCATTAATCTTCTACATTCTCTAGTTGTGTAGACTAAGTTGGGCTAATTCACATGATGAATATTTTAACTCTTGAGGGTGTAAAAATGAAACCAAATGGACCCGCAAGGGTCCATTTGGTTTCATTTTTACGCTCTCAAAGAGTTACATCTGGTTAACTAGCTGCCACCCCCAGGGTGGCCTGGCAAAGGCAAAATTGTCCCGGTGGGAAAATATGTGCCAATCCGTCCGTGGAGCCAACAGCACCCCATTCACACACACTGTTAACAACTGACAATCTGCTGGAGGAGCATAGAGCCAACAGCACCCCATTCACACAACTGTTAACAACTGACAATCTGCTGGAGGAGCATAGAGCCAACAGCACCCCATTCACACACTGTTAACAACTGACAATCTGCTGGAGGAGCATAGAGCCAACAGCACCCCATTCACACACTGTTAACAACTGACAATCTGCTGGAGGAGCATAGAGCCAACAGCACCCCATTCACACACACTGTTAACAACTGACAATCTGCTGGAGGAGCATAGAGCCAACAGCACCCCATTCACACACACTGTTAACAACTGACAATCTGCTGGAGGAGCATAGAGCCAACAGCACCCCATTCACACACTGTTAACAACTGACAATCTGCTGGAGGAGCATAGAGCCAACAGCACCCCATTCACACAACTGTTAACAACTGACAATCTGCTGGAGGAGCATAGAGCCAACAGCACCCCATTCACACACACTGTTAACAACTGACAATCTCGCGATACGGAGCGTCTCGCGAGACTGCCTGCGAGGCTGCTCTGAGTCCAATGTAGCAGTAGGAGTATGCAGAAATGCGTTGGACTCAGATATTTAATCCAGCTTTAATGACTTTAAAACCCTTGTTCTTTAATAATAGTACAACATAAACATTACAGAGACTGTAGTCGTGACTGAACTGCATACGTACCTAAATTAGCTCTTATTTGTGCCATTCTCGTTGAAAACAATGTATTCCTAACTGCAGTTCTGGTTTCTGACCCCTCAATATCCTAACTCTCCTACTAGAAGGCTCTGGCCTATACTATCTATGGCCTTATTCACAGCACTCTGTTGGCCCCATGCACGTGATACAGTACTTTTTTTTAAAAAGGGGAAGTCATTACCATACCTTTAGAGATGTTGCGTGGACATGATAAAAAAAAGGTTCCCTCATTCTGTGTTTCCTAGAAAAAAAATCATCAACATGGTGAAAGTGAAACACAACTTGATGATGTCATCCAGTTGTTTTTCACTATGCTAATGATTTTTCTTTTAGGACCTTTTTTCCCTGAGAGTGTACAAATGGAACCAAATGGACCCGCTACAAACGAGAGAATTGTGTGTGCGTGTGCGTGTGCGTGTGCGTGTGCGTGTGTGCGTGTGTGCGTGTGTGCGTGTGTGTGTGCGTGCGTGCGTGCGTGCGTGCGAGACAGAGAGAGAACTTTGCTCGGGCCCTTTGCTGGTCCAGAAATGTCCACAACTTGGCACTAAAAAGGTCAAGTCCCTACAAAGCAGAGCAGAATAAATTAGCATGCATGTCCCAAGGGACCCTATAACCCTCGGCCACGGGAAACTGTGGGAACCACCACCGTAATAGTGCCTTTTTCCCCCTGTCACTATGCCTAGCCACCCCAACCTCTCTCTATCTCTGTCCATCCCAACCTGTGAGTGTCAGCATGTCTGAGGACCACCAGTGGTCCCTGAGAGTGTTCCAGGTGGTCCCCAGGTTAAATGATGGAAAGTTGGTTAACCAGATGTAACTCTCGAGAGCGTGAACATGAAACCAAATGGAACCTTAGAGTTAACATATTCATCATCTGAATTCGCCCCAAGTCTATACAACTAGAGAATGTAGAAGATTAACGGTCATTTATGATCTATATGTGTGACTAGTTTTGTTTCCCAAAACCAGCCTGGAATTGTGGACAAAACCAAAAGTAATGTTTAGTTTTGGGGGTCTGTGGGGCTAAAATATCATCAAACGGTTGTCCTCCATGGCTCAAATGCTGAAGAAATAGTGGGCCCTGGTATCAAAAAGGTTGAAAAGCACTGTTTTATATGAAGGTGTTCTGGTGTTGTGTTGGGATGTGTCATGCTGTAAACAACCTCAATTTGAGGTGCGACAGTGACCCCTCATGGTCATCCATGGAAACTGCACTGTATAAGTATGTGGGGAAGTCATTACTAGGGTTTTCCCAATCACATTTTTTTCTCCCGATCCGATCCTAATCATTTGAGTTTGGTATCTGCCGATCCCAATATTTCCCGATCCGATGACTTTTTTTTTTTTTTTTTTGCTCCTGATACAATCCCGATCAGATCATTTTGCAAATGCATTAAAAAAGGAGTAAAAATCAATTAAATTGTCCCAAGAAAAAAGATTTTATATGAAGTTCACCAAATAGCAGAATGATACAGCAGACTAGGATAGCACTCCTCACTTATATATGCACTTGGGCAAATCCAAAGCAAATTTCACAACATTTATTTACCTGCCATAGTGCCAACCCCTTACCACTGTAAGGGGTTATACTGGTTATACTGGCAGGGGTTGACACTAAGGTCTCCGAGGCACTTGCCCATCGGGCAAGTGCACGTCAGGTTCTACTTGCCCTCTTGTAATGGTCACTTGCCCCCCAAAATAAATATTGTAAATTTTGCATTTAAGTTTACTTCCTACTTGGGTGCTTTAAACCAGGGGTTTTCAACACATGGTCCCTGAGAGGGTTCCAGGTGGTCCCCAGCTAAGTTGGTTAACCAGATGTAACTCTTGAGAGTGTAAAAATGAAACCAAATTCATCATCTTAATTAGCCCAGGTCGCAATGACCACCTTCAAGACAAATGTATCTTGTGTTGTGTTATAGTGCACTATGTTGCACACTTGCCCGATCGGGCAACCAGGTAGCAGTCTTCACTTGCCCCACCATTTTTTTTTTACTTGCCCCGGGCAAGCGGGCAAGTGTTAGTGTCAAGCCCTGTGCTGGTTTAGCAATACTGAATGTTCTGATAATGACAAATGAGGGCCAATACTGATTTTTAACTTTTTACTGACTTCCTCTGTATCCACAGGAGTGCCAGTTTCTCCCAGGCGACGCGGAGCAGCAACCTGTTCATGAGCAGCGACGCGGCGGTACAGAAGCTGTCGCACGGCTTCTCACACTGTCTGAACGGCATGGGAGGCCAGCTGCACGGATTCTACAGCCTGCCCAAACCCGCCAAGCACCAGCAGCACCTCCCCGCACACGCAGACGAGGTACGGTACACTGCACGGTACCCCACGGGTAGTGGGGTGTTCCAGCAACTTTTGAACACCCGTGGGATACTTTGTGAACGCTTCATATTTGAAATCGGAATGTTTATGTACATGTTTTGACTGCATATGTCAGGGCTAGTATATCCACTGTAATGGCTCTAACGCCTTTTTGGCTGAGAGAGCCATGAACACCACATGTTTTTAAATGAAATTCTGTGAGAGCCATACATTTTTAAACCTAAAATACAAGTCAATTTTTGCATTTTATGTAATTTAAAGTACAATAAGCCTGAGTTATTTTTAATAACATTGTTATGCTGTTTCTAGTCAATGATGAATATCATTTTTCTTTAACCCATTGTGTCCTGACGATTCGAGTTCCGACACCAGATTATACAGTAGTTCCTTGCACCAAATTATAGCTGCAGCAACATTCTAGCCGCTAGATTATGCTGTAGCTGACATAAGATTTAGTTATTGACACTAAATTATAGTTTCTGATGATAGGATCTATGTTTGATTCTAGTTTCCTGACCCAATCGAGTTTGACACAAGATTCTAGTACACTATATTCTATTTTTTTCTGAAAAATCTGTGTTCCTGTGTCAGTGATATATTTCCTGTGTCAGTCATATTTGTCAGTGAACATATTTCATGTTATCCATATTTGGCTTCTGAAAATCTAATTGAGTTAAAAATGTTTGCTTTAAACACTCAGAGATTTGCAGCACATTTCACATTTTATCATGTCGACCATTCCACCAATGTATTATTGACCCCCCCCCCCCCCCCACTCCCATATGCATACTGTGACAACACACAGAAACTGCTGATCTTTATTTAAGAGGCATTTAGAGGAGATGAGTACAGCAGAAAGTAAATCTGTAATTTCAACACTGTGTTGAAATTCCACAAGTCTGAGTTATTTTTAATAAGATTCTTATGGTGTTGCTATTTTATCATTGCATGTTAGACACACAAAAGCAAATTCCTCTGTCCATTCCTGTGGATAAGTATGGTACTCTTCGTCCTTTTTTGTCTTTTAGCCATCTTCTCAAAGGGTTTTCTTTTTAGTTAACACGATTAGTTTGTTGTACAGAAACCCATTAACATGGTGAAAATACATCTTGATGATGTCATCATAATGCTTCACCATGTTAATGGTTTTCTTCAGACCTCCATTTCTTGGGAACACAGAATGTCCACCCAGCACCTCTAGGGTATATTAATGACATATAATTAGAATGTTGAAAATGGGTGGAATTTCCCTTTAATGAGGCCTTTATGAAATGTGATTGTTCCGTGCAGGAGGCGTGCTACGTGCTGCCGCGGGGCTACAGCTCAGAGGGACCCCCCGGAGGAGGGGGTCTGGGAGACCTGGGGGACCTGGAGAACGAGGAGGTGTACACCTTCAAGACGCCCTGCAACACCCTGGCACACCACGCTGGCAGCGAGCGGTACGGACACGGCACTGGCACTGTTAATACCGTTAGGACAGGGGTTTTCAACCTTTTTCATACCAAGGGCCCACTATTTATTCAGCATTTGGGCCACGGACCACCTTTTGAGGACATTTTATCCCCCACAGACAACAAATAAATAGTGGACCCTGGTATCAAAAAGGTCGAAAACCCCTGGGCTAGCCCATTAACCTAACCCCTCCCCCTTTGAAATCTCACAGACAGCGGACAATACCGGTCTTCAAGCTTCGGGAAGCTGAAATATGAGTATGACAAATCAGGCTAGGTGATTGGTCATATACCTGAGAGCACGTCACGTACTCAGCGGCGGATGTAACATTTCCCAATTGGGGGCAGGAGAAAATGTTATGGGGCGGCTTCATCGCCTGTGTCGCTTCGTGCCACGGGCGATGAAGTCGCAACAGACACGCAGCATGCATAAAGCTAAAGGTCTGACTCGGAGAGTTTTCTGTTTTCAGTGATGAAATGCTGTTGGTTTAGCGGTGACACAGCTGTAGTTAGTTAGTAGCAGTGTAGTAGTGTTTCAAATCATTTTTAAATATAAGCACTTTAATTTCAAACATCTTGGGTTGTTGTGCATGCCATCGTGTTTGGTGGGGCAGTCAGGGCATTTAGGGGGGCATTGCCCCCCCCCCACCATGCCCATGCCTAGATCCGGCCCTGCCCTTACTGATTCATGTCGTTTCTGATTGGTTATGATTATGACAGCATGACGGAGCGGCCAACCACGGACAATTACGATCTCCCCACCCCGCCCGGCTCCTTCTACCAGATCCCGCGCACGTTCGACAAGAACCACAACGCTCTGCCGGCCGATTCTAACTCCTCCTCCTCCACCAACACCAACACCACGACCTCGGCACCACCTCCACGGCCCCCCAAGCCCAGCCAGGGGGGCCAGGGCTCGTCGGCGGACCCCTGGGGGAGCCCTCAGTCGGCGGGCAGCGGCCACAACGGAGAGACAACCGCACAGACGGCCAACAACACCAACGCCACGCACGCCACGACGGTCATCCCTCGCCGGAACACGCTCCCCGCCGTGGAGAACATACGGCTGCACAGAGGTAAACTACAGTATATCTAGCATCAAATTGCAGTCGCCCGGCTTGACACTAACACTTGCCCGCTTGCCCGGGGCAAGTCAAAAAAAATGGTGGGGCAAGTGAAGACTGCTACCTGGTTGCCCGATCGGGCAAGTGTGCAACTTAGTGCACCATAACACAACACAAGATAAATTTGTCTTGAAGGCAGTCATTGCACTCTGCCTCTGTGTCTTTCACTGCTTTCTAGCTGTCCACAATTCCAGGCTTGATTTGGGGAACAAAACAGGCAAATTAACACATCAAAATGACCATTAATATTCTGCAGTGTAGACCTGGGCTAATTAAGATGATGAATTTTAACTCTTGAGAGCGTAAAAATGAAACCAAATGGACCCGCAAGGGTCCATTTGGTTTCATTTTCACGTTCTCAAGAGTTACATCTGGTTAACCAACTTAACTGGGGACCACCTGGAACCTGGGGGGCAAGTGACCATGACCTGAGGGCAAGTAGAACCTGACTTGCACTTGCCCGATGGGCAAGTGCCTCAGAGACCTTAGTGTCAACCCCTGAGTCGTAATAAATCCTAGGGAATTATAACTGGCCACGGAGGTTCACAGGATCTACTGAATGTGAAGGAGGCAGCACACCACACTGCACTCTACACACTCCACATTTGTGGTGTGTCTGACCCAGAGGCTCAATATGGCAGTTTGTCACATTCAGTATATATTTTTGTGGCCAGATACAATTTCCAGGGGTTTATTAGCACTGTAGTAGATAATAAAGAAATTCAGTTTGTAAACAAATAACAGTATGTATGTGTGGCCATGTTCGAATGCCCCCTCCCATAGCTAAAATCCCCCAAACTAAAGAAAGCAAGGAATGAAAAACAATTAAAACACATTTTTTATTTTCTCTAAGAACATAAATGGTAATTGGTGCATTTATATAGCGCCTTTATCCAAGGCGCTTTACATAGCTTGTGCATCACATTCACCACATTCACACACACATACATTCATGCACTGATGGCAGTGGAAACCATGCAAGGTACCTACTAGCACATCAGGAGCAATTAGGGGTTCAGTGTCTTGCTCAAGGACACTTCGACACTAACTCGGGAGGAGCCCGGATCGAACCGGCAACCTTGTGGTTACCATTCAGTGACTCTACCCCTGAGCCACTGCCGCATGAAGCTGGCATGGATTGGAAACAAGCCTGGTTTTATCTAGCAGAATCAGAATTATAATGACTCAAATATTAAATAATGTGCATATCAGCGCCCCCACCACCTCAGGACATTATGGTATTGCAGCTAACTGTTCTTTTTTTATCCCACGATTTTGTAACACACTTTTCACCCAGTGCCAATTCCTAATGTGATCCTGGGCCCTACACACCCTCCGCCAACCTGGGGAGGCAGTGGACTGGCCTCATGCTTCCTTCAATGCATGAGGAGTCCAAGCTGCCTTCTTTTCATCTGACCACAGGGGGGAGTTTCCCTGGTTGGACGTAGCGCATGGAAGTAACACGTTATTCCAACCAGCTCCTGTCCCCTCCATCAGGTGCCCCAGCTGGCCAGGGGGAGGCAGTTTAGAGCCCAGGATTACTGCATGTTTTTGTGAGAATGGTAGAGAACATAGAAACTCCACACAGAAAGGCCCTTTCGCCAACACCGCCTCGGGTATGTATGGGCACTGATGACACAGGGAATCGAACCCAGGACCTTCTACCTGTGAGGCGACAGCACTAACCACTGTCTCACCGTGCCCCAGCTATGGCCGTTCCCCCGCTATAACTGCAATATGCTTGAGGGACATACAGGATATAATAAGTATTAAAAGGAACCCTGCATAATGAGATAAATATGGATAATACATTATACTTGCCCTCTATAACTAGAATTGAATATTTAAAACACAGAATACGCTCTTTAGTTTAAAAATAGTTAATGTTTTTATCCCATGGGGGCCGCCATTTTACTGTGCCTGTCACATAGCTTCAACATGGCATTAACTATTTTTAAACTAAAGAGCTTATTCTATGTGTTTTACTTGTTCAATTCTAGTCATAGAGGGCAAGTATAATGTATTATCCATATTTATGTCATTAGGCAGGATTCCTTTTAAAAACAATTTTAGGAATGTGTGTTATTTGCGCCAGTGTATGAATGCTGCATTGAATAGGTACTTCCTCTTTTTACTCTCTCTCTCTCTCTCTCTCTCTCTCTCTCTCTCTCTCTCTCTCTCTCTCTCTCTCTCTCTCTCTCTCTCTCTCTCTCTCTCTCTCTCTCTCTCTCGTGCTACTGATTTTGGAGTCCCAACACAGAGAGACAAAGACAGGGCCCAGTGTGCTCTTGCCTGCCTCAGAACGTCCCGCTAATGAAATTCAAGCCACACAGGCTCGCTGGCCGCCACGTTCCAGGCTGATAAGCAGCCGTGAGGGGAAAGAGGGGGAGGAAGAGAGAGAGATAGAAAAACGAGGGAGAAACAAGGGTTGTCACAGTGGCTGGGACTGAGGAGCCTCCCTCACCTCAGCCCCCATCCCCTAGGCCAGGGGTTTTCAACAGGTGGTCCGGGGACCACCAGTGGTCCCTGAGAGGGTTCCAGGTGGTCCCCAGCTAAGCTGGTTAACCAGATGTAACTCTTGAGAACGTAAAAATGAAACCAAATGGACCCTTGCGGGTCCATTTGGTTTCATTTTCACACTCTCAAGAGTTAAAATATTCATCATCTGAATTAGCCATTTTGGAATGTATGTCTTGCTTGTTTTTTTCCCCAAATCCAGCCTGGAATTGTGGACAAAAGCAAAATAAATCTTTAGATTTGGGGTCTGTGGGACTAAAATATCCTCAAGTGGTGGTCCGTGGCTCAAATCCTGAATAAATGGTGGTCCCTGGGATGAAAAAGGTTGAAAACACCTGCCCTAGGCCAGTGGCTGTTAACTTCCACAAGGCTCATGCATCTCTCTGAATAGCAACTGGTTCACTATTAAAGGGGAACTCCACCCATTTTCAACATTTTAATATGTCATTATTATACCTAGAGATGTTGTATTTCACCATGTTAATGATTTTTACTTTCAGACCCCTTTTTCCCGGGAAAATGTTGAAAATGGGTGCAAATTCCCCTTTAAAGTACTATAATGTGCATTCTAAAATGTTTTATCTTTGCTTGAACAATGAAAAAGAGTCGATGTGTATGTTATTTTTTTTTAACTGTTGCTTGCTTCATCACAACGTTCGGTGCTACATTTCAATACTGCGGTACATTTCACAAAAGGTGCATTTCAAAACGTTTAGGAAGGTGCGTTTCCCAAATGTAAAGAGGGCGTGGCCAGGGCATGCCAGCAGGTCTTTAAAGGTCAGGGGCGGATGTAACATTTCCCAATTTGGGGGGGGGGGGGGGGGGGGGGCAGAAGAAAATGGTAAGGAGGCCCGTGTCGCTTCGTGCCACGGCCGATAAAGCCACACCCATACCATTTTCAGTTGTGTTTCAAATACTTTTAAATATAAGCACTGAAATATCTTCGGTTGTTTTGCTTGCCATCATGTTTGGTAGGGCAGACTGGGCATTTAGGGGGGCATTGCCCCCCCATGCCTATGCCTAGATCCGCCCCTGTTAAAGGTGCTGTATGTAAGAAATCTCAGACTCCTTTAGTTGCTCGTTACTGAACACTTCCTGTTTTTATTTGTATTTTCATTTTTTCTTTCAGATTTTCTTCTGTATTTTTTTTGGTTGAACAAACTTTTGATTGAACGGACGTGTTGTGTGTGTGTTTTGCATCCATCCAGGCTCGTCCTTTGAGACCAACAGCCACCAGCGTCCGATCTATTTCAACAACGCAGGCCAGTCAGTGGAGTCTGTCAACGACGGCTTCAGCTCCTACCTGGTCAGTAACATGCACTGCTTATATTACCAATGTTGTCTGGTCGTCTTGCATGTGAACAAGGCCAACACTTATGTACACAGTATGGGCTCCATTTTCGTTACCGCTAAACTCCAGAGTTGTACCCGAACGCGTTCAAAGAACGAAAGTTCTTTGAACCGTTCATATTTTTAAGGAACTTGAACGGAACGGCCCCTGTATCTGCTTGAAGAACGGCGTTGTGAACTCGTTCATTTCTGGCGTGAGTGAACGTCACTTTTCTTGCGTTCGATTTTGTTCGAGAGCGGGGCTCGACAGGCTCGCATTTGTGACTAAAATGTTCATAGCACCGGTGCGAGTATTTATATTACTGTAGTACGGCGGTGTTGTTCGCTAAAATAGAGCAGATATACAAGCTAACAACGTGTTGAGGCTCGAGGCATCCTTAGCTTGAAGATCTGTTCTCCTTGCCCACCGCCCCGCCCCTCCCTCTGCTCTGTCAGCAGCGCACAGCATCAGACAGCTCACACACAGCACCAAGGGAGGACGCTTCTCTCCAACACGTTGAATGAGCTTCTAATGCTGTTCATGTTGGTAATAATCTTCCTGCGCTATGCGTGTATTTAAATCATATACTGTCTGCGCAGCAACCTTTTGCCTCACGCACGTGTTTAATCATAAACGCACCACATGCGCGCTCGGACGCACAACACTTGTGTATTCTTATCATCATTGCCTGATTTGCCGTCGGATCGTTTTCAGTTTTATTTACCGGTAGGCTACAATTAGCCTACTACAAGCAGAGGCGCCCTCAAGGTTTGGGGGACCCTTTCACATTGTTATTAATATAACAATATGGGCTATTGTATAGAGTTGGGATACCCGACCGAAACAATAGCCGCGACGGCCCGGGCTCATTTGCTTAAAGGAGAATTTCACCCCAAAACTTTTTTTTATCTTTATTTGTAGTTATTTATTTAGAAAAAAGTGGTCCAGGTGCTGTTTTGTGAAAACGCTCCTTAATGGCTGTTTCCCCTATCCCAAAATAAGCTTATAATGGGGCTAATGGGTCAAATGCAAGTTCACCTATATACATCACTCCAAAATGCATTGTTCTGCTATATATTGTCTCCCCACCATGTCAGTAGTGTGTTAACACTCACACTTTCACTTTCACTTTTGGTTCAGCAGTGGTTCAGCCATAAACCATGTGCCACGCCCCCACCTTTCGAGACAGCTGAATCACTGGGGCTTTCAGTCGACCTGGCTATGTTAATAAATTGATATTGTAAAATAGTAGCCAACTTGGAAAAATGCTAAGCATTGAGCCCTGTTCAAGAGTGAGACTAGAATGAGCTGAAAATAGAGCAGATCTACAAACTCAGTGACGCACTTTGAGCTTGTTGATCCCTATTTCTGCTGATATTTTCTGCTCTATTTTCAGCACACAGAGATGCACAGGGCTGGGCTGAACTGAGCGCCTTCATAATAAAATCTTCACAAATCAACTAAGGACATCTTCAGTTGTATATGGCTATGGGCTGCAACCATTTTGAACAAAAAAAAGAGGGAGGGGAAAAAAGAACGAAAAAGAACTATAATAGTTCTTTTTTTGGAACCATGAACTTTAGTTCTAAAAATTCAACAATGAACTATGAACGGAACTAGTTCGTTTTTAAATGTATGAACTATGAACTGAACTATTTCAGAAAAAAGAGAACTTTCCCAACACTGCTAAACTCCTTATCCCTTAAAGGTAGGGTAAGTGATTTGAAATTCATGGTGTAGTACCAGCCTGGTGCACTAGGGGCGCCCAACAGTAGCTACACTATGTGAACCTGCTGCTCGATCCTGATTGGAGGAGAATTCACCCTCCACCTGCTGAACTTTTATTAGCTCCTCTGCCAACGTGGGGAGGGGGGAACTCCATATATGGTTTCCACACCTTATAATAGAGCATTTTAACAGAAAAAAAAATATTTTTTGGGTGATATCTGACAAAAGTGAAATCACTTCCCCTACCATTAACTTCTTTGCCTTTTAAACTATTTAAAAAGAAAACATTTTTCAATAGTTCAAATGGCCAGTCTACATGCTCACAATGTATAAATAGATTGGCACATTGAACTATTCCAATTTTTTTTAAATAGTAAAAAAGGGATGAGGGGTTTGGGAAAAGGGGTTTAGCGTGTAACGAAAATGGAGTCCTATCCGTCTATGCTACAGCTTTCACGTTTGAAAACCTTATTTTGAAAAAGTGCAATCCTACACATCAATCCAGCCCGATAACGTCAGCTAGTCTTTCTGACATGAACACATTAATGTATAGGCCTACATGAATATAAAAAAATATATATATATATGCCTGGCGATTCGATATGGCTATCATGACATTAAGAATTGTGATATATTGGCATATCAATTTTTTTGCCCACCGCTAATAATAATAGATGAAATGACTGAACCATCGCTCTCCCTCTCGTCTCCCCTCCCACCCCCCTCACACAGAGGACCAAGGCTCCCCTGACGCGTTCGGACAGCGGCAACTCGGAGGACAACTACGTCCCCATGAACCCCGGCTCGTCTCCGCTGAGCGCCAGCAGCGCCGCCCTACAGGCGGCCGTGGCGGCAACAACGACGCAGACGGCGGTTGCGGCGACCGACAACTGCAGCCCCAAGAACCTGTACATCCCCATGAGCCCCGGGCCGCACCACTTCGACTTCCCCGGCTTCTCGGCCACGCTGCCCGCCCGCAAGGGCAGCACGGCCTCGGCATGCCACCGGCCGCAGCGTCTCAGCGACGTCACGCCGCCGCCCATCAACCGCAACCTCAAACCCAACCGGAAGTGTGAGTGTTTGTTTCGTGATTTGGTCACGATTTTGGTCACGATTTTGACCTATACAGCGGTGCCATCTATACCGGTAGCAAATATTTGAGATAATCTCTGTGTACTTTCTTGGTATAATCCCATGCATTAAGGGTTTTGGGACATTAACTTTCTTTTTTTTTTCTTTTTTATGACCTCACTTTACACCCAAAAAATGTTATAGTTATTATTTTTTGTTATTTTTTCACATATCATGGTTGAGGTTGATTGTTTACAATTTCATTGAAATTGGCCATCATGATATTTGCATAACAATACCCCCCACAGAGGCTGCAATTAGCCTCTTCAATTAATCTCTGGACTTTTCAATTAACCTTTGTCCTTTAGCCTTATTAACCCTAATAAAAGTATGTAAAATGACTGCAATAAATATATTTTTGTGATTATTAGAATGTCTAGAACATGTACAGTCATTATATTAAAAGATATCCCCCCCATTTTTTATTTATTTATTATAATTAATTAGCATAAATAAAATATTTTTCCATTTTTTTCTTTCCTTTTTTTTTTAATAGATCATGGTAGTACAACGTAGTAGTAAGGTTGAAAACAGTTTTTTTCAAGTAGAAATACGTCCGGGCCTTGGAGGGTTAAACCCCAAACATTTGAAGGGCGAGGGCGGCAGTGGCTCAGGGGTCCCTCGCTCGTAGTTACTGTCAAAGTGTCCTTGAGCAAGACACTGAACCCCTAATTGCCCCTGGTGTGCCGGTTGTGCCTTGAATGGTTTCTTCCGTCATCAGTGTATGAATAGTGTGTGTGAATGGGTGAATGTGATGCACAATCTATGGAAAGCGCCTTGGATAAAGGCGCTATATAAATGTACCATTTACCCCATACCTGGGCATTATGCGGCCCGGGGGCCAAATGCAGCCCACCAGTGGTCCTTGACAGAGTTCCAGTTAAATATGGAAAGTTGGATAACCAGATGTAACTCTTTGAGAGCGTAAAAATGAAACCAAATGGACCCTTACGGGTCCATTTGGTTTCATTTATACACTCTCAAGAGTTAAAATATCCATCATGTGAATTAGCCCAGGTCTACACAACTAGAGAATGTAGAAGATTATTGGTCATTTTTATCTGTATGTTTGACTGTTTTGTTTCTGAAATCCAGCCTGGAATTCTGGACAAAAAGCAACAGAAATCTTTAGTTTTGGGGTCTGTGAAGGCTAAAAATGTCACCAAATGGTGATCCTCTGTGGCTCAAATTCTGAATAAATACAGGGCCCTGGTGTCAAAATGGTTGGTCTTACGCTTACTTTTATCTTGAAATGAAGTTAATACTACGCAGACTATAGTTCAGCCTTTAGTCTTGGCCCTCCACAATATTTTATGTATCTCATTTGGCCCCTTGGGGAAAAATAATTGATTTACCCTGTCTGTTGTCCTCAGAGAAGAGAGGAGAGGACAATGCATGGTATTGACACTGCAGTGGGTCTTGTGTTGTTTTTTTTGTCCCTCCACAGCAAAGCCAACACCCCTGGATCTGAGGAACAATGGCATCATTGACGAGCTTCCCTTCAAGAGCCCTGTCACCATGTCCTGGACCAGACCCATGTGAGAACCCCCTCTCTGATCCACGTTCTTACTGCAACCCATAAGTCTTTGCCTTTGTGTGCTCATTTGTCCCAAATTAAATTCAACAAAACAACGATCGGCAAACGATACGCTCGAATCAAAAGATGGATTAAAACAGAGCTGCCCAAAAGGTAGATCGTGATCTACCAGTAGATCACACAGTCCATGTAGGTAGATCACATGACAGTCCCCTAAAATATAGAATATTTTTAAGGAGGGGCACCCTTATAGATCTGTAACTCTTGAGAGCGCTAAAATTAAACCAAATGGATCCTTACGGGTCCATTTGGTTTCATTTTACACTCGCAAGAGTTAAATTACATTTAAACTGATCTGAATTACGTGCTTTTCAAGAGTCCACACAATTAGAAAATGGAGTATTAGTGTCTCTTCTTTTTCCCACTTGTGGACAAAAACATGAACGTTCTCGGTTTTGGGTGCAAGAGACTAAATTCAACATCACAAAGTGTCAACTCAAACCCTAAATTGTTTTCAAACGTCAGTAGTAGCTTACAAGATAACCTTTACAATTCTCCCCATCTATTTTTCATTATAAGTGCATTCTTAAACACTATAACAGTAAGTAACACCATCACCAACTATTTCAAAGCTTTCTTGGGGACCTTAAAATGCTTTTTTTATGTGTAGATCTTGTTGAGCCGGTCATTTTGAAAGTAGCTCTCAAGTCAAAAAAGTGTGGGCACCCCTGGATTAAAAGAATGGAATCAATTAATCTGCACGTTCTTCGATTTCCCTTGCAGGGGGTCGCAGCTACGGGGCGGTTAACGTTTTAAAAGCAATAAATAAATAAATAAAAGAGGACTTCTTCTTCTAGCGCTATTCATGGCCCCTCTTGTGCTCGTTTCCCTCCTCCCTCCAGGCCTTCTATGAACTCCATGTCGTCGCAGCACTGTCGGCCCATCTCCACACAGAGCATCACCAGCACCGACTCTGCAGACAGCGAGGAGAACTACGTGGCTATGGTGAGTCTAGCTCCGTCGTTCCGTAAGGGAATCACCATACTGTGACCATCCCTCTTAGTTTAACCCTTTAGTGTACAGAACGCGTTTTGGAGTTCTAAACATTATGTTACACTTTAGCTATTGAAAAATATCCGATCTACCAGCTCATAGATAGCTCATAGCTCGTAGATCTGATATTTTTAAAAGAAATGTGAAAATGATGCGCAAATCAAAGAATATATTCTATTTGACACCTGATTGTAGTCTCTGACACTAGCTTCTGACTAGTTTCTAGTTTCTGATGCTATATTCTGACAGATTCTAGTTTCTCTGAAAAATCTATGTTCCTGTGTCATTGATGCTTAACATATTTCATGCCAAGGACCACCAGAATTATCTATATTTGGCTGTGGACCCCCACCATCTGAAAACATGTTGTCGTAGGGATCCCCCAGAAGCAACGATTTTAGTTCAAAATATTTGCTTCCGAAAGAATATAGATTTGCATCACATTTTCACAATTTTTCAAAAATATCAGAGCTACAAGCTCACAGCGCGCCACTCGGTGGCACGCTGTGAGCTTGTAGACTGATATTTTTCAATAGCTAAAGTGTAACATCAAAACGCGTTCACTACACAAAGGGTTAAAGGTAGTATTAGACAGCATTTAACTCTACATTTGTGAAATGAAATCCGCTCTTTGCATCTCGTTTAGCAAAACCCAGCGTCTACCTCTCCGGCGGTGAGCGGCACCAACAGTCCTGCTCCCAGGAAATGTGGCAACGTGGATTATCTGGCACTGGACTTCCAGCCTGGCTCTCCCAGTCCACACCGAAAGGTAGACAACACACCATATACTGTATGTGTTGTTATGCGCCAATAAGGGGGAGACCAGGGGGACATGTCCCCTGCCACGTCCAAGGTTGTGTCCCCTCCAACTTATTTAGGGGTTAGAGCAGGGGTCGGCAACCCAAGATGTTGAAAGAGCCATTTTCGACCCAAAATTAAATTCAAAATCTGTCTGGAGCCGCATTTTATTTATTTTTTTCCTGAGAGTGTGCAAATGTGAACCAAATGGACCCTGGCGGGTCCATTTGGTTCCATTTGCACACTCTCAGAAAAAAAGGTTGTCAAAGAAAAATCATTAACATGGTGAAACACAACCTTTCTTCAGAAATGGAGTTTCTAAAAAAAAATATAAAGGAGTTTTACAGAACTCAACATCTCTAAGGTATATTAATGACATAGTAAACTGAGTAAACCTTTGAAAATGGGTGGTTCAGATTGAAAGCTCCACCTCTGATAACTACTGGGCTTTTTTGACATGGCCAAGTGCTACTTTAACTGGCAACTGTCAGACAGCGCAACGCGTTTTGGGTGACTGAAATGTTTATATTATTTTGGTGCGGATCGCCCCAGTGTGTGTATGTAATAATGCTACAGCCACTGAGCCACTAGGGCTCTGTTCTGGAGCCGCATGCGGCTCCTGAGCCGCAGGTTGCTGACCCCTGGGTTAGGGGATGGACACTGTCCTCCTCCAAGATCAGATATAAGTTATTAATTTGGGGGAACATAGATGAATAAATTAGAATGTTAAAATGTTGTCCACCCCCGTGACGCTATGCAGGTAGAACATTAATCCACCCGTGTTACACAGAGTATGCGCTACAGGCTTGGGAACGGAACGTGCGCTCCAACTTTCTCTCGGCTATATCCGGATGTAACCTTTCCCAATTGGGGGGGCAGGCAAAAATTGTATAGTGCAGCTCCTTCATAGCCAGGACATTTAGGGGGGCATTCCCCCCTTTCCCAGGCCTACTGTACAGTATATCCGGCTCTGCATTAGTTCCTAGTCCCCAGGAAATTACATCTGGTAGTGTATAAAGTACAGTGCCTTCACATTCAGTAGATCCCGTGAACTTCCGTGGCCGGTTATAATTTCCTGGGGTTTATTACGACTGTAGTGGATAATAAAAAAATAAATTATTTTAAAATTTTGTAAACAAATATACTGTATATTTAGGACCTTGTTCGAATGCCACCTCCCATAGGTAAAATCCTCAAAACTGAAGAAAGCAGCAAATGTAAAACACCCATATTTTACTTTCTCTAATAACAATATTAAAACATGAACCTTGGTTGAAAAAAAAAAAAAAAGTGTATTCCTTGTAGTCTATTTTCAACCACTGCAGTGACACAACACAACTGGTTTATACTCGGGCTGTTGAATGATTGAATTTTCAGCTTCAAAATTAATTTAATCATGATTAATCACCGTTCAAACTATGTCGAAAATGTGCCATGTTTTCCTGTACAGGATTTGAACATTTTTAAAAAAGAAACAGAATCTAGGGGAGAAAAAAGATTGTTTATCTTTTAAATATTTATCAAAATAGGTGATCTACAAGCCCCCAATTCTTGTAGATCCCTCAAGCTATACTCTATGGCTCTGGTTACAGAGAGACACACAGCTATACAGTATGTTTCCGTGCTCTACCCAATGTTTTCAATGAGAAAATGCTCGGTGGGTTGAGTGAGTATGCACATGAGTTGAATTGTGTTAAAACATAATCAGAATAATCAACCAAATGAATTTAATCCCACTAACTCGTTATTGTCAACAGCCTCAGTCAACCCCTAACCCCAGCAGTGCATTGCTTGTGGTCCCTTTTCAACCACAGCAGTGACACAACGAAGTTTATTACTAGGGCTGTTGAATGATTAAAACATTTCAAATTCAGATATCCCCAGATACACACAATATGCAATGTTTCTCCATGCTAGTAATTTGCACTGATAATTTCCATTTCCAACGGAAATTAATGATTTATTGGCATGAGAAAACAAGCATTTACATTGCCAAAGCAAGTGTCACAAAAAACAATATAATACAATATAATAAAAACAGTTGAAAATGAGGAAAATGGGGGAGGAGGGTGAGGACGGCCAAAATGACCGCGAATGTCCCGTCTTTCTAGAAAGATCTGCTTCTAAATTCATATTTAGAAATTATTACAGACGAAAAGAAAAACAGAGATGACTTGAATTGCATACTTAGGAAAAGTCATGGAAGGGGAAATTTTTCAGACCATCACAGGCAGAGAAAGTCCACTTCAAAATCTCAAAGACGGTCACCATAACCTTAAAGGTAGGGTAAGTGATTTGAAATTCATGGTGTAGTAGCAGCCTGGTGCACTAGGGGCCCCCAAGAGTAGCTACACTATGTGAACCTGCTGCTCGATCCTGATTGGAGGAGAATTCACCCTCCACCTGTGGAACTTTTATTAGCTCCTTAACGTGGGGGAGGGGGAAACTCCATATATGGTCTGCACACCTTATAATAGAGCATTTTAACAGATTTTTTATTTTTTTATTTTATTTTGGGGGGGGGGGCCTTTAAGTCTTTCTAGTGTTAATCACAGCTTCAAAACCATGTTTTCCTGTTCAGGATTTAAAGAAAAATGAATTGCGTGATATTTTTTTAATCAGATTAATCAACCAAATGAATTTAATCCAATTCACTTTGTTCTTTTCGACAGCCCTCCACGTCCTCGGTGACGTCGGACGAGAAGGTGGACTACGTGCAGGTGGACAAGGAGAAGACGCAGGCGCTGCAGAACACCATGCAGGAGTGGACCGACGTCCGGCAGTCCACCGAACCGGCCAAGGGAGGAGGCGTCAAATCCTGACCCCCCTGACGCTGAGGATGTCTGCTCGCTCACACACACACACATCACACACACACACATACACACACACACAGGCACACACACACGTGTCGTATTACTGTACCTGTGAGGGCATCGCTTGCGTTTTTTAGGACGGCGATGTTGTGAATGAATGTAAAAGCAAGACGATTTTTACAATAAGCTTCGTTTTGTTTTCGGTGCACGACACTGGCATGATTAATGATTAATTAACGGCTTCAACCCCTAAGCCTTAAACCCATTTCGACCTGACATTGTAGATTCTACAAAACATTCGCTCGGAACGAACATTATTGAAAGATTTGCGCTGCAAATTTTCGTAACCCCCCCCCCAAATATTTTTCAATAAAACACCATAAGTACAGTACAGAACCCTCTAATCCAGGGGTTTTCAACTTTTTTTTTGACTTAGAGAGAATTATTTTGGTTCTATCCACAAATCCAGGCTGTAGATGATGAATATTTTAACTCCTTAACTGTTTTAACCACGACTTTTGGAGTGATTGATTATTCTGTTGTCTGTTTATCACTCCAAAAGTCGTTTTGGGTTTTGTTTTATTAACAAGCTCATTAACTCACTGCACACCACCTCATGAAGTCCTTTGAGTGGTGATTGCACTACAAAACTCAGAAAACACCTCACACACTTTACAACTATGATTGATAAATGATAAATGATATAACTTTAAATGCATTTATCTCTGAATGAGTCCTGGAAACAGTGAAATGCGAAAATACAGGCTGTTTTGCCAAATGTATTAAAAAAAGCTGAAACACTTGATCAACTCATTTTATTTTCTCCCTTAAAGTAGACACCTTAAGCTGTCTTTGGATATCATTCATTTGTACAAATTCACAACAGAGGATTTTCTATAAATTATTGTGTTAATATTGAGCTCAATGGGAGCGAGCCTAGCTTTTCTGCTGATCTGTCAAAGAGTTAACTCTTGAGAGTTTGAAAATGAAACCAAATGGACACGCAAGCGTCCATTTGGTTTCATTTTTACACTCTCAAGAGTTACATCTGGTTAACCAACTTTCCATCATTTAGCCTGGGAACCACCAGGAACCTTCTTAAGGACCACTGGTGGTCCCTGGACCACCTGTTGAAAACCCCTAATCCTATTGTTTTCTTGTGAACAGGTAAATTTCTATATCCTTCTAAACATTTTCTCGGCCCTCACGCGTATCAGTAATACAAGCACCTAATGCAGACACACACACGCACGCACGGATGTGGAGAGCGCGCCCGAACCCGTTCCACGTATATACTACGTCCGATGTAGCATCGCATCGCGTCCTGGTTCACTGCTGTTTTAACGCCAAGGAACACTCGCCGCCGTGCATCGTGAAGGAGCTGCAGACGACGACATTGGTGGGGCAAAAAATGACGACGTCCCCCTGTGGTGGTGCCTCGCTAAGGCAGTCAGTCCCTCCACGACGAAACGAAACCACGTACAGCAAAACGCATCCTGCCAAAGCTCTCTCTCTCTCTCCATGACTGCGTGACTGACAGACAGCCGAGGTTGTACTACTATCGAAGAATATTATCCCCCCTAAAACTGTTAAGAAGTGCAATGTGTATCCGGCAAACAAAACGATAAAACGCGATGACCTTCCCCCCTTTCGGCAGGGTAAAGCCCGTAGCTTAAACGAAGCGTAACCACTGAAGAAACCCTGCGATACAACCTCACCGCAAACAGCCTGGTGCTTTTGTGCCTCTTCTTCTTTGCAGGTTATTTACCAAAAAAATGCTGCCATTAACAACAACAAAAAGAAATAACCAACGCCATATGCAGTGTATAACCAGGTCGATAACCCCATTACTAATAAACACATACGAGTACGATTTGACTTGGGTTTTTCTCAGGAAAAGGCCAAGACACCCAAGTTTCCATTTGGGTGAACACAGAGACGGCGACAGAACAGAACGCTCCCCTATGCGTTTTGACTTCCAATCTTCAAGCCTTTTTTTTGTGCTGAGAGTTGCAAGAAAACACCCGGGCGAAGAGATGATTATTTCTCACTGCTGCAGGGCAAATCGGTTTCAGCTTTAGCAGCGCATGTCTGGGTTATATAGGAGGGAGGGGGGGTGGGGAGGGGAAAAAACAGCCATAAGAAGAAGAAAAAAAGGACGATGTCAGAAACTCCCTAACGATAACTGCAAATGACAAAGGAAGAGTGGGACGAAAACAAAAAAAGAGAGAGAAGAAGAAGAGAAGAAACTGTCCTTCCTTGAATTGCAGTCAAGTAATTCACTGCAAAGGTCAATGTCACGTCGTACGGTGTACAAGGAACCAGACGGAAACCAGAAGAAGACAAAGAAGTTGTTCCTTTTCATTTTTTGGGGGTAATATACTGTAATATCGGTGGTCAGTTTTCTACGTTTAGCTCTCATGCATTTCACTGTTTTGCGGAAATTGAAGGTAACTCACCCAAAAATTGTAACCTGAATCCACCAGACAGGGCAGTAAGGAATACGCTAACACTAGGAAGGCTTGGCCCAAATAATACTTGGCCGTGAGTATAGACGGATTTGCTCTGTTCACTTCATGGGATCAATCCAATGGCGGCTCTACGATCAAGTTGTGTTTCACCGTGTTAATGCTTTTTCTTTTAGCACATTTTTTTCTGAGAGTGTACAAATGTGAACCAAATGGACCCGTTAGGGTCCATTTGGTTCACAATTGTACACTCTCAGGAAAAAAAATGGAAATGTCTCTCTTTTGTCCCTCTTTCAGGCCGCAACAGACCTCACGAGAGCTCAGTTTTTTGACCCCTCAATGTCGCAAAGTATTATTGGGGCTGAGCCTTCATGTATTTGGGAGTACACAGGTCTCTCTTACTCCCTCTTCTGCACTCCATGTGGGAACTCACAGGAAGAGAGGATGAACCTGAACCACTAGTGGCTCTGACCAATCACTGTCAGCTAGAGGCGGGTTCAAGTCAAGACTGGCCGCCGCTGATTGGTCAGAACCACGAGTGGTTCTGATCTCGTCCACACTGCCTGTGAGTTCCCAGATGGGGGTGCAGAGACTAGTTCCCTATACTGCCCCCATCTGGTGGAGAGTCAGGTTTACCCAAAATGTAGGAAGTATAACAAGCCAATGGATTCAGATATCCTCTTTTATTATGCATCTCTCTCTCTCTCTCTCTCTCTCTCTCTCTCTCTCTCTCTCTCTCTCTCTCTCTCTCTCTCTCTCTCTCTCTCTCTCTCTCTCTCTCTGTCTCTGTGTCTCTCTCTCTCTCTGTCTCTGTGTCTCTCTCTCTCTCTCTCTCTCTCTCTCTCTCTCTCTCTCTCTCTCTCTCTCTCTCTCTCTCTCTCTGTGTTTATGTATTGCACAATTTGCAGAAAAAGAAAGAAAATGACCCTATGCGTTAACCAAAGTCGTGCTTTTTTCATTGATTTGTGGAGAAAGGGTGTTGTTTTTTTTAATATGCCATGCACTACAGCCACTTCTGTTGTTGAAACCCTCGAACGACTTTGACTTTGGGCATATTATTATTCATAGAAATGACCTATATATTCCCAGCCTTACGACGTATAGCTGGAGGCCATACTACTACTACTACTACTACTACTACTACTACTATACTGTTGAGGCAAACTGAGGCACTGGTGTGAGACACAGAAAAATAAATAGTGCACTACGACAGTGGTTTCTCCCAAGCAAAACCAAAAAAAGAAATCACAGAGGAAAAATGTCCCTCTGTCCCTCTTTCTCTGAATGAAATGTCTCTCACTTTTACACAAATTAAATAAATATTGGGGAAAATGCCATGCGTATACATAGCAGTGGTCCTTGAGAGGGTTCCAGGTGTAACTCTTGAGAGCGTAAACATGAAGCCAAATGGACCCTTGCGGGTCCATTTGGTTTCATGTTTACGCTATCAAGAGTTACATCTGGTTACCCGATAGTTATAGGGCTCCATTTTTGTTACATGCCAAACCCCTTATCCCAAACCCCTTATCCATTTTTTACTATTTTGATAATCTTTTTTTGGAATAGTTCAACATGCCAATCTATTGACACGTTGTGAGCTTGCAGACTGGCCATTTCAACTACTGAAAAATGTTTTTTTTTTTATAGTTTAAAAAGGCGAAGAAGTTAAGGGATAAAGGGGTTTAGCGGTGACAAAATTGTAGGCCATAATATTTTAGTTACTTCTGGCTACCCAAGTTACATCTGGTTACTGAAGAGCTTTCAAGAATTATAATATTTTAACTCAAGAGTTAAAATTTTCATCATCTGAATTTGTGATGGTCTGCATAACTAGAAAAATGTCACTATTTTGGAGACATGGCTTAACAGTGGGGTTTCGGGGAGAGACCACAATGTTATCTTTTGGCAAATTTAGCTAAAAAAAAAGATTGTGAAACCACTGCGCTACGAAGTGAAGTATTTGCCGTTGCCGCAAAGATTTGCCAACAAAACAGTTACAACGTGTGGTTTCTTAATCGTGTTTTTTCTCCTTAATGCAAAAAATAAATAAAAATTGCCTTATATTTTCATTCCTCGTTTTGGGATCGCGTGCAGCCGCGCGTATTCCTTGTGAACCGATTTTATTCACCATGTTACTCACGACGGGTAAGAACAGCCATAATTGTGTTCAATATGAGATCATATTGATTTATTGTTTTTGTTTGTTTGTCGTCCAAAAAAAATGAAGTCCAGTATTTCACTGTGGTCTGGAACCACTGACTCATGTGGCCATGCAGTTCTAAAGGTGGTATTATTAATGCTAAAGATCCAACATATTAATGCTTTTTGTACCATTTTTACTGCTTTTGTATTCTTTTTACCGTTATTTTTTTACTGATAAGGGCAAGCCAACGATCATTGACTTTAAAAAAAAGAAAAAACGACGGCTGTTGTCGAGCGAAAGTTAAGCTAAGTTTGTTGAGGTGTGTATTATTATTTTTGTTTGGAAAAAGAAAAAAGAAGAAAAAAAAGTGAAACAAATCCAAGAATTGGACTTTTTACGATTTACTGTGCTTTCAAAACGGCTGGCAGGCGAATTTTAACACTGGCAAAGGAAGGGCCTTGGCTCCTCCCTCCCTCCCTCCCTTTTAACTGTGAACTCTGATTGGCTGTCGTTCATGTCCGTCATCCTGCTCTGTCTTCGTTTTTCCCCCAGATTCTGTTTCTTCTTTTTTTAAATGTTCAAATCCTGTACAGGAAAATATTGCATATTTTGGACTTTTAATATGTTCTTTAGTTTAAAAATAATCATACTTTTATCCCTTTGGGGGGCGCCGACACAGGAGATTTTCCCAGGACAGAGCACCGTGAGGACATGAGACACCACAGAAGAAGAAGGGTGCAACCTCCGTATTGTGGGGGAAGCTTTCGCAGCTAAAGAAAAGCTCTCCCCACATGATAACATAAAGGATAAATACAGTGCCCTGAGGGGGGCGCTGCTGCGCAACCATAATGGGTTTAAATGGTTAGGGTTGTTCGGGTTAAAGGCAAAGAAAAGACTGAAAAATTGCCCATACACTCTCTCTCTCTCTCACTCTATCACTCTCACTCTCTCTCTCTCGTCACTCTCTAAAAACGTCGAATGAAACGCGGAGTTGTAATTTATGGAAGAGCTGTGTATGTTTCGTGTTGTGGTAGATTTTTTTGTGAGTTGTAGGAATGTAAAAAAAAAAAAAATGAAAAAATAATCACACACACGCCTGCACACCACCACTAGCCTCGGGCCTAAAACTGACAGTGTCGGTGTTTTATGTTTTTATTTCTAGATCACTTTCTTTTGCTTTTCCGTCATGAATGTATAAATTAAAAATCCTGACCACTCCATAATAATTCTGGATTGTTTAATAAGTGTTTTAATCGATGTTTTTTTTTTGCCATGTATAATCTGTCTTTGCCGGTGTGAGAGTTGGTGTTTATTTACACTTTGAAGTTGAGTAAATATACGATCCGATTCAGGCACGTTCAGGCGCGGTTAAAACGCTTATTTGATTGCAATGTAAATCAAAGTTTTCATTTTTTACTTATTTTCATTTTTTTTTTAGGTTTTCTGAGCGCTTTTGCACTCAAAAAAGATTCAAAGTTCAATCAGTACATCAGTTTGTTTGTTTTTTATTCTTCTTTTTTTTTGGGGGGGGGGGGGTGCAATTGAGGTCATAAACCCTAAAAGAAAAAAACGAGAAAAATAAATAAATAAATGAAAATTAATGTCATGAAGCCTTTAAACAATACATCAATATTACATCTTGGTTAATTATTATTATTAACACTTTCACTGCTTTAAAAAAATAAAAGGCGGGAAAGGCGGGTTTGGCACTAAAACTGTTAACTGTGTGGCTTTGTGGTAAAGCATGGAATATGGAGGCGGGAGGGGGGCTTTATTTGAGAAACTGTCCAAAAGAAGAAGTGTCGGGGATCCAAAAGAAATCAGGATTGATCTAAAAGAAATGTCGGTCAGCTCTTGGTCCGTTTTTTGACCTACAGTACAATGTACAACACACACCACTCATCTCTACTGAGCAGGAGAGGTCCTACACCACTCAGCTCTACTGGCAGAGTGTCAACCAACGTGTAATGGGACGCTTCACCTTTTTTGCAACCAGAGCTTGTTTTTTTAGGACGCGAGGAACACTTTCTTGTTTTTTCTACATGTGTAATATGTTTTTTTGGCTGGCATTTCCTTTAGAGATAAGGTGAGAAATAGCGCCGCTGCTTCTTTACATGGAAAGAAGCCAGCTTAAGTGGCTCAGTCATCTGGTTAGGATGCCTCTCAAGCGTCTTCCCTATAGGGACCAAGGACCCTCCAGGAGGAAGTCACTAACGTTGCTTAGGTCAAGGAAGGTCTGGAGCTCTCTGGCGGAGCTGTTGCCCCCACGACCCGGCTACGGATAAGTGGTTGAAGATCATGCCTGCTATTTTTCAATAAAAGTTAAATACCTAAAGTACAGTACAGAATGGTTTAAAAAAAAAGAAGAAGAAAGTCCTTCCTTGTTGACCTACCGTAAAATATTGTTAAAAATAATGTCTGGTTGCAAAAGGGGTGAAGTGGCCCTTCAATCTGGCGAGTCGTAAGATTGTAGATTTTCGCCTATTTCTGGTGAGCAACGACAATGTCGTCGCAGGACGAAGTATACATAATTGTCGTTGGGCAGAAACCTTGTATCTCCGTATTCTACATTTTTATTATTTTTATTTTTCCCCCAAAATGAAAGCCCTGCTTGGGAAGCAACCCGTATTGAACTTGAATCCTGCAAAAGAGTGTTTTTTTTTTTGTTTTTGGACATGTGAGGTTTCTACCCGGCAGACACAAACTCCTGCACCACACTGAGCTGACATTCTGTGCTGGTAGAGCTATAGCTTCTTTTATTTTTCCTTTCTTATTTTATTTTATTATTTTTGTTAAAAACCACTGTTATTGCTACTGCTGTAAAAGCATTTGTAGATTGCTTGTTAATTTATTAATTTATTGTATGTTTAGCAAAAGAAATGATAAGTGTACCAAAAAGAAGACAAAAAAGACAAAAAAAACGTTACTAACATTTAATGTATTCGAAAGTGTCTTGATTTTTTTGTGAAGTGATAATATGCCAAACGATGCCACTGTGATGGTGTTGTAAGGTACAGTTAATAGGCCTACATTTGGAATACAACACGATGACAATAACTGTTATTCCATGTATTATCATGTTATATGACTTAAAAACTGTGGGCATAGAATAAATCATGAAATGCAACCCCTTCTGTGTCAAAAGCTTTACTAATATCGTATACAATTATGGTGTTTTTTTTTGTATATATCTTTTTTGCACATAATTGACGTTCTGTTCTTGGAGCAGTCGTGGATGTAACCTTTCCCAATGGGGGGGAGGGGGGGCAGGCGAAAATCACATGCCGATGGCGGCGTCATCGCTCGTGGCGCGAAGCGACACCCCATAGCCCCCCCCCCCCCCCCCCCCCCCCATACCATTTGTGACCCACAAGATGTATAAGATGTCTTTTACAGGACTTGCAGTAGATTAGGCAAGTAAAGCATCAATAATAACACCAGTTGTTGTAGAAGTTGCATCAATACACAGCATGCATAAAGCTAAAGGTCTGACTCACAGAGTTTTCTGTTTTCAATGATGAAATGCTGTTGGTTTGGTGGTGACATACTGTAGCTGTAGTTAGTTAGTAGCAGTAGTAGGCTAGTGTTTCAAAACATTTGAAATATAAGCACTTTAATTTGAAATTACCTGGACCTGGGCTCAACCAAATAATTATCCATAATAATTAATCATCAAGAGCTTCAACTCATGATTAACATTTAACATTTTAATTGGGGGTCAGATGATTTCTGGAACTTTTGAATTCCATGTTTTAATATAATTATTTGGTAAGCCCAGGCCTGGTGGTATAGGCTTTTGGCCTACCACAAGGCCCCAGACCTGCTGCCATGCAGCCAATGAGAAGACTTACACCATACCTGGCTGCATTTGAGAATAGCCTACCAGCCAAGGACTGTTCACCAATAGTAGGCTATGGTAAACTCTGAACACCCCACCACACGGATAAAATGGACGTTTTGGGCAGAAGAAATATTCCCTATGAGGGTTTTCTCTTGACAATATCGGTCAAGGGTGGAAATCCTTGCTGTTTTTCTGGTGAAAAACAACCGCATTCTGGCCAAAAAGTTCAATTTATCCGTGTGGTAGAGGGGCCGTGTTTGTTTTGGTGAGTAGGTAAAACGTTCTGTATATATCCACTCCAGAAGAGAGGCTGGTCGGGTTGAATAAATAGTGGGCCCTGGTATGAAAATGGTTGAAAATCTCTGCTCTAGCACCATTCTAGTGCATTTTGGGGGGGAAGTGCCACCAGTGCATTTTGTATTCTGGCAGTTGGCAACACTGCACCTCTATATCTTTGTAAAGGCCTGTACCCAAACCTACCTCAAACTGGGGGCACTCACTCAAAATGTCCATGCTATACCATAGGGCTGGGCAAAAAAATCGATATGCCAATGTATCGAATTTCCTAATGCTGTGATATCAATATCGAATCGCCAGGTTCAAAAAAGATGTTTTTTTTTATATTCATGTAGGTCCTATTCATTAATGTGTTCATGTCAGAAAGACTGACTAACGTTTATCAGGCTGCATTGATGTGTACGATTGAACTTTTTGTTGTCTATATTGATGTTGTGTTTGTTAATGATTTTTCTTTTAGGACCTTTTTTTTCTGAGGGTGTACAAATGGAACCAAATGGACCCGTCAGGGTCCATTTGGTTCCATTTGTATGCTCTCAGAAAAAAAATCTTGAAAATGGGTGGAATTCCCCTTTAAAATGTTGTAGTATAATAAAAGCAGTCATTTGTGGGAAAATTGTTATATCAATACATCAAATCGAATCGCAGCATAATTAAGAATCGCAATATAAATCGATTCAGAACCCTAAATATCGATATTGTATCGTATCATAAGGTAAGTGAATCGTCACACCCCGACTGTGTGTGTGTGTGTGTGTGTGTGTGTGTGTGTGTGTGTGTGTGTGTGTGTGTGTGTGTGTGTGTGTGTGTGTGTGTGTGTGTGTGCGTGCGTGCGTGCGTGCGTGCGTGCGTGCGTGTGTGTGTGTGTGTAAGCATCATGACATCATGAATAAAAGTTAAATATAGTTATGCTACATATAAAGCATGATGATTCTTCCTTGTTTTGGGGGTGACATGTAACATGGGGGTAACATGGTGAAACACAGCTTAATGACGTCATCAATTTGTGTTTCACCAGTATTTTTCTTTTAGGACCTTTTTTCTGAGAGTGTACAAATGGAACCAAATGGACCCGCCAGGGTCCATTTGGTTCACATTTGTAAACTCTCAGAAAAAAAAAAACATTTAAAATGGGTGGAATTCCCTGTTAAGGGCTTATTAGGCTTACATTTTTTGCGGCTCCAGACAGATTTTGAATTTAATTTTTGGTCGAAAATGTCTCTTTCAACATCTTGGGTTGCTGACCCCTGGTCTAGTAGTTAGTGCTCTCACCTATGAACTTACCACTTCACGCCACTAGAGGGTGCGAGCGGACACCTCTCTCTCTCTCAGTCTCTCTCACTCCGTCACAACAAGCCATGCTATGTATCAGAGCCATAGAGTATAGACAGAGTTACGACAACTCCGTCCACTTCATGGGGCCAGTCAAATGGCGGCTCCTGTACATAGACTTCTATGGAGAATGGGACAACAAATAGGGACAAGTCCTGGACCTGAAGTGAGCAGAAATGCAGTGGACTCAGGCAACAGGGCAGCTTTAATGTTCTTAAACCCCTTTATTTTAGATAGATACACAACATAAGCACTAGGCTACAGTGTAGGCTATTTATTCGTTAATCTATAATAGGCTACTTTAAAACAGTTGCCCTAAAATAGCTCTTATTTGCGCCACCTTCATTGAAAACAATGCATCTCCAACTCCATTTTGTCCCTATTCGGGCTGCATGAATAGCGCGCGAGCGCTCGGTTTCTGACCCCTCAATGTCGCAACTCTTCTACTAGATGGCTCTGCTATGTATGTAATGTCCGCTGTGTAGAGAGAGAGGAATGTTCATACAATGAGAGTCTGTCTGTGCAGCAGCAGCAGCAAGCAGCTCGGCGGTGCACCATTCGGACAAATGACTGTCAATGGAATACTCACACTCACACACCACCACCAGCACTACCACGGATCGGTTCCTCCGTGTAAATCCACGTTCTCACGGATGATCACCACGCGGGACGTAAAACGTCAAGGGAAACAGCCGCGATCGCTGCAGAACATGTACGTCCGTGAGTGTAAGTTTTTTGGGGGGTCTTTTCTTTTTTAAGCATTAAACCCTCTCTTTCTTTTCGGGACGTCGTATTGTTTCACGCGGTCCCGGCGTATAGTTTGGATGTGTCAGTAGTCGCACAGTTTCTTCTTTGGATGGTGCGATTCATGCGATTTCGAGTTATTTCATGAAGATTAAAGAAGTCGGCGGACGATTATGATGATGATGATGATGATGCGCCAGTGATGTATAATGTACGTATACCCGCGAGTCCGTTTCATTGTGGAAAGATATACTAAGTTCTGCGTGACAGGATTTTAAATGAACCTCTAAAAACATTCACGTTGAATGTGAATTTGGAGCTTCAATGGAGGATTAACTGAGGCAGTAGTAGTGGACCAAATGCACGTTTTGGATTCATAAAGTGAACATTTTATATATTTTTTTTATTTGTATTTTTTTCCTATGACACATTCAAGGAACATATTTCAGCTGACTCGCAGGTTCGACCCCTAGACCAATCATGGCCGCTAGATAGACCACCTCAGCTTTAGACCCCTAGGTAGACCACCTCAGCTTTAGACCCCTAAGTAGACCACCTCAGCTTTAGACCCCTAGGTAGACCACCTCAGCTTTAGACCCCTAGGTAGACCACCTCAGCTTTAGACCCCTAGGTAGACCACCTCAACTTTAGACCCCTGGGTAGACTACCTCAGTTTTGGTCCACTAGATAGACTTGGCCCTTAGTAGATACACTATACACGTTGGCCCCTCTAGATCACCAACAGAATTGGCCCCTATTAGAGATCACCACAGCATTGGCCCCTAGTATAGGTCCTTCCATGAGCGCGGCATCTCCATCGCCGCCGGTCCCTATTATTCCTAAAGCTCTCTCCGGCGGGGTCCGCCAGCAGCACCGACCACCAGCACCATTGTCCTCATCAACCCTTCTCGCCACGGACCGCCGCTGCCGCCACCGGTGGCGGCGTTGTTGATGGGCGAAGCCGCTCCTGTGCGGCAACATCAGCGTCATCCCAACATCGGAGGAGTCGGAGGAGGAGGATTCGTACCGATGCTGGGCGGACTCGGCATGGGCCCGATGCCCGGGGGCCCCACCAACCGGGGCCCCGGCCCTGGCGGCCCGGGGGCTTCGGCAGTGCCGCAGCTGCACAGTGCCATCGTGGAGCGGCTCCGCGCCCGCATCGAGCTGTGCCGGCGCCACCACTCTACCTGCGCCGACCGCTACCAGCGGGGCCAGGCCGAGACCTCGGACCGCGAGCACGAGAGCACGCTGCACCTCCTCAACATCGTGCACCAGGGGCCCGGGAGCAGGAAGGGCCCCAAGGGCGGCCGTGGGGGAGCGGCGGCCGCGGCGGCCGCTGCGGCAGCAGCGGCGTCCAACCAGCAAGCTCCCGGGGAGTACGGCGGCCAACGGGGGGCCAACGGAGAGCAGAGCCTGAAGACCCTCGGGGCCTCGGAGGGCGAGCAGAAGCTCAACACGCGGATAGCGGTGAGTGTTGTTGTTATGTTGGAAGAATGTGATGATAGTGAGATTGATGGTGGGGATGATGAGACGAGCTGGCTGTTGTTATTGTGCTTTTTGTGCTTGGAAATGTCCCTCTTTTTCGTCCCTCTTTCAGGCTGCAACAGCCCTCTCGAGAGCTCGGTTTTCGGACCCCTCAATGTTGGCTGGTCCGAGTATTATTTGGGCCGAGACCTTCATGTGGCTCAGTGGCCTTGTGGTTAGAGTGTCTGCCCTGAGGCTGGGGTTCGATTCCCGACAAGGATCATACCATAGGGTCCAATAACTAACGACCCCTTCGCTAACTTCCTCCCCTAAACTGTCCTTGTCCAATAGGCATGTGAGTGGAGGAAAGCTTGACCTGGATAGGGACAGTTGCTTAAACTATTTGGATTGGTATTGGACAGTGACTAAAGGATAGGATTTTCTAGAATTGGCACTCAGCATCGTAGGTTGGATTGGGAGGGGGGGCTATCAGTCCCTGTGACATACGAGCATCATGCCCAGGGGTGGTGTACTTGTACATCAAGCTGCCTAAGGCTACAGAAGCAGGAGATGGGCGTCATGCCTCTCCAAGGCTTGCTTGCTTACTAACTAAGAACCTCAGTAAGTTTCAGTGAAAACGTAATGCTGTAGAATCCTTTGTGCTAATTCAACTCTCAAGAGTTCCGGACCGCCATAACCAATCCATTCGGCTAACTTTCAATCTGGGTGTTAGGGCAGGGGTGGATGTAACATTTCCCAATTGGGGGGGGGGGGGGGTAGGAGAAAATGGTATGGCGCGGCAATGAAGTCGCACCCATACCATTTTCGGTTACAGGACTTTTATTGGGCAAGTAAAGCATCAATAATAACATCAGTTGTTGTTGAAGTTGCAACAGACACGCAGCATGCATAAAGCTAAAGGTCTGACTCAGAGAGTTTTCTGTTTTCAATGATGAAATGCTGTTGGTTTAGTGGTGACACAGCTGTACTGTAGTTAGTTAGTAGCAGTAGTAGAGTTTCAAATCATCTTAAATATAAGCACTTTAATTTGAAATATCTTGGGTTGTTTTGCGTGCCATCGTGTTTGGTGGAGCAGACTGGGCATTTAGAGGGGCATTGCCTCCCCATGCCCATGCCTAGAAGATCCGCCCCTGGGTTAGGGAAAGTAACCCCTTTCAAGAACCCTCGGAGGAGGGGGTACTACTCATGTCGGAGGAGAGAGATTTTGGCACCCAAACACCCTGAATATTAAGGGGATTGGGGATTATTCACAAGGCCCCCTGACTGGCCCTCTCTCTCGGGTCATGCGGGTCATTGAGATGTTTTGCATTTGGTTGACAATCGCGTCAACATGGCTGCTACTGGGCAGCAGTGGCGGCTTCAGAGAGCGACCGAACACATGGAACAGTGTGCGGCCTGTTCCTTCAGCGCCTTGAATAGACCCTGTTGTCTCATTCTTTTCTTTAAAGCAGTGGATATTTCATAAGATGTGCGTGCTTGTGTGCATGTGCTCGTGTGTGATGTGTGCATGGCTGCATGCGTGTATGTGTGTGTGTGTGTGTGTGTGTGTGTGTGTGTGGTGTGTGTGTGTGTGTGTGTGTGTGTGTGTGTGTGTGTGTGTGTGTGTGTGTGTGTGTGTGTGTGTGTGTGACATGAAAACGTCATCTCTCGAGGGAGGACAGTTACCTGTCACGAATGTCGTTCTCATACTGTAAACAGCACGCCATTCGAGTGTGTTTACTCAGCTCTCCCCTGATAATTGGACGTCGTATGCTTTCGTTGAAACATGGCATTTTTTTTCCTCCACCACTTAAAACAGTGAAACGCTCCGCTGAGAGTTTACGAAATGGTCCAGGTGTTCTTTTTTTGGGAGGGGGGAAAACTCGCTGTTTCCCCTACACCCAACCTAGGGTTAGAATGGGCCTATGGTATGCTGTTCAAATTCACCTATTTCCATCGGTCCAAAATGCATATTTCGCTGTATAATCTCTCTCTACCATGTCAGTAGTGTGTTGACATTCGCCCGTTCACTTTCACTTTAGGTTCAGCAGTGGTTCAGCCATAAACCGTGTGCACCTTTTGAGACAGCTGAACCACAGCAGCTGAACCAAAAGTTCAGCAAGAGAGACAATATATAGCAAAAAAACATACTTTGTGAATTTGTAAGACTGCTTTTGAAGAGAACGCAGAGATGTCATTATTTCGATCTTCTCCCTCGGTTTGTGAAAATCCCATGTAGTTGTTTGAGATAAATTGAGAATGCAGCAAGTGAGATTACTGTGTAAAGCTGGGCAGAAATATAAAAAGAAATCGCTTTAAAATTGTGTAAAAAAATAAATAAATAATAATAATAAGGACCATGTTCGGATGCCCCCTCTCATAGCTAAAATCCATAAAACTAAAGAAGGCATGGAATGTAAAACAATTAACAGTTTTAACACCCATCTTTTACACTCTCTTATAACACCTAAAACATGAACCTTGGTTAAAAAAAAAAAAAGGTCTGCCAATATGGCCTCCCATATGGATGGCATGGAATTTAAAGACAAATGGCCTAAATAAAAAAAAAGAAGCAAAATGTTTCTTGATCCTTCCGTTAGGATGGAGTGTGGGCTCGGCCATATTCCGGGTTACGTGCCCGCCGCCCGCCCGCTGCCCGCCCCGCCCCCCTCTAGGAGTGAATACGGAACAACCCGTGGAGGAGTAGGAAGGGGGGGCCGGTTGTCCCTGGGAGCGCCGATAGCGCTGCACTTCCTGTGTGCCATCTGTTAAGAGATGTGAAGATTTATCTTGTTGTTTTCTTTGAATGTGCACCAAGGGAGTTTGACATCCAGGCTGCAGGCGATGGGACACGACCCAAGAAAATGTTTCAGTAGAACATCCAGAGAAAAAAGGGGCTGAGAGCTCACATGGTTCTGCTTTAGAATTCTTCTTTTTTTTAAATGGAAAAACAAACATGGTCTGGGCCTCGTAGACTTGACTTACGGTATGAGAGTGAAAGGGAAAAAAGGCCATGCATACGAGTTCTGACAGGCAACAAAACACGGATCGTAAAACTATAACTGGTCAGCGTGATGCAGTGTAACTCATGTTCCGTGATTTTAGTTCTAAGACAGCGTTTCTCAGGCGTTTTCACGTCAAATAATCCCTGCATGAAGATGTTATCTGAGCTAACCTGCCTGCACCCTTGGCCTACAGAGGGCCTCGAGAGGCGGGTCACGCTCCCTGATTGGTTCTCATAACCTGTCCATCAGCCCCGGCCCCTCCCCCTCCAGCATTTGGTCACTGAACCCCACCTGAGTGTGTGAGAGGAGTGGTTAGTAGTAGTGACGTAAGTCAAATACCTTTTATAGAAAGTGACCTTTTAATGACCTTTTTATTATCTAATATCGTGTGTGTGTGTGTGTGTGTGTGTGTGTGTGTGTGTGTGTGTGTGTGTGTGTGTGTGTGTGTGTGTGTGTGTGTGTGTGTGTGTGTGTGTGTGAGAGGTAGAGTTACATTCAAATCTGTTTACAAACACAGAGTTTGTACACACTAAACTTGCCTATATTACCTTTGATAAAAAAAAACAGGCAACGGTTACTTATAGTAAACAGAGATGGCAACACTTTGAACCCCTGACCCCTTAATGCACCACCATCATCGGTAGCTGCGCAGCTTCTAGAGTAGTGAAGCAACTATCAGTTTATTCACCGTCATCACTGGGTGCTGTCGCTGCTGTGCGGCGTCTAAATTTAGTAACATTTCATACATTTGAACTTCTGAAATGGGACATTCTGCAGAATGAATATGAATATGTTGTCTAAGCATATTCCTGACAGCACCAAGTAAAACATTTTGAGTATGTTATTCAACCTCTGGAAGGAACAGGCTGTCAAATTGTGAGCGTTCGTTTCATACCATCTGTCGTTCCTTATTTCCCCCGATTCACATCTTAACTCTGCGTGAGTGTGCAACATCTGCACTCACTCACGTCCTTTAGGGGTCCATTTGGTTAAGCATTCCTCGTTAAATGAAACACTTGAGGGTTTGACTGTATGGCATGCGAGACCCAGTGATAACTCGCCTTAGGTTCATTGTTGTCCATGTGCAGCTGTGCAGGGTTCGCTTAGGCCACTAAAGCAGTGGTTTTCAACGCCTTTCATACCAGGGCCCACTATTTATTCAGCATTTGAGCCACGGAGGACCACCATTCCATGAGATTTTAGCCCCACAGACCCCAAAACTAAAGATTTATTTTGCTTTTGTCCACAATTCCAAGCTGGATTCCGGAGAAAACAAAACAGGCAAACATGCAGATCAAAAATATTCTACATTCTCTACTTGGGGCTAATTCAGGTGATGAATATTTTAACTCTTGTGAGAGTGTGCGGGTCCATTTGGTTTCATTTATACGCTCTCAGAGAGTTACATCTGGAAAAACAATAATTAACAAGAAAATGAATTAACAAGGCGAACACTACTTGATGACATCATCAAGTTGTGTTTCACCATGTTGTTTGTTTCAGACCTCCATTTCACAGGGTGAACTTTTTATCATGTCCAGACAACATCTCTAAGGTATATTAATGACATAGTAAAATGTAGAAAATCGGTATAAATCCCTTAAAACTAAGAATAATCTCGACAAATTGACTAATATATTATTATTCAAAAAAACTCAAGCCTGGGGAATCAGTCTGACTTGGCTCTGCATTGCCGGGTCATTAGCAGTGGAGACGCGGTTGGAAGGGGCATTGTGTGTGCGTGTGCGTGCGTGTGCGTGTGCACACATGGAACCAAATGGATAGCCTGTTTGAGCGCAGCCAGAGAGAGGCTAGAGGAGGAAATGGGAGTCCTGCTGGGCATGTCAGTGTTAATAACGTGTCTCTAACACACGGGGAAACACACTTGGTGTGTGTGTGCGTCGCTAATATCGGTTACTGCTATTCACACAGCGTATATATATATACAGTATATGCGAATGCATTTGCCCAGGTGTGCAGCAGCAGCAGTGTTGTAAAGCAGGGGTTTTCAACCTTTTTCATACCAGGGCCCACTGTTTATTCAGAATTTGAGTCACGGACCACCATTTGATGACATTTTAGCCCATACAGACCCAAAAAACTAAAGATTGATTTTGTCTCAGGCTGGATTTGGGAAACAAAACAGACAAAACACATACAGACCAAATTGACCGTTAATCTTCTAGTTGTGTAGAGATATTTGAACTCTTGAGAGCGTAAAAATGAAACCAAATGGACCCGCAAGGGTCCATTTGGTTTCATTTTTACGCTCTCAAGAGTTACATCCGGTTAACCAACTTAGCCTGGGGACCACCTGGAACACTCTCAGGGACCCGTGGTGGTCCCTGGACCACCTGTTGAAAACCCCTGCTGTAAAGTATTAACCGTTCATTGACTCCAGATTATAACAGAGGAGGATGATATTTTTAGGTGAAAAAAAAACCTGGAAGAGCCGACTTCAGCGGAAGTGAACGTGCACGGACGGACGGACTCTTAAGCTTTTTTGGTTATTAATAGCTACCGGCCTATTTATTTAGTTTATTCTTAACACGATATTTTTGTCTGATAGGTTAGTAGTGTAGAGAGCGGGAACCACGGGAGGAGAACATGACCGAGGCACAGGGGCGGATGTAACATGTCCCATTTGGGGGGGCAAGAGAACGTGTTGGGGGGGCAAGAAAAAATGGTATGGGGGCGGCTTCATTGATGAAGCCGCACCCATACCATTTTCGGTTACAGGACTTTTATTAGTCAAGTAAAGCATCAATAATAACATCAGTTGTTGGTGAAGTTGCAACAGACACGCTGCATGCATAAAGCTAAAGGTCTGACTCAGAGAGTTTTCTGTTTTCAATGATGAAATGCTGTTGGTTTAGTGGTGACACAGCTGTGGTTAGTTAGTAGCAGTAGTAGTATTTCAGATCATTTTAAATATAAGCACTTTAATTTGAAATATCTTGGGTTGTTTTGCATGGCATCGTGTTTGGGGGCAGACTGGGTATTTAGGGGGGCATTGCCCCACCCCATGCCCATGCCTAGATCCGCCCCTGCCGAGGCAACGTACAGTCATCACCAAAACCCAACCCCGTGGTTGTTTTACTGTTTTAAAACCCCTATTTATTGATTCTACATCTCAATCGTTCCTATAATCCCTCGGGAGAGAATCGTTCTCAGAGAAGGGAATGGTAGCAGTTGTATTACAACAAGCCACAGATGTGTTTAATCCGGATGCAGGATGTGCCATCCATCCATCCATCCATCCATCGCCTTTTTCTTTGCGCGTACCGCATGCGACACGCGGCGGGGTCAGGCCAAACGGCGTTTTCACGCATTGTTGTCGTACTCTATTTTACCGGCGATTAACAAGGCTCGCTTTATAAGCACCTTGTTGAAAGACGGTGCTTTGGCCCGGCGTGGAAGCCTGTTTGAAGCCCTCCGTATAAATGTTTAGAGCCATTGAATACATTTCCTGGCTGTGTTTACGCCGGGTCAAACAGGCCTTGAAAACGCAGTAAGGGGAGGGAGGGATGCGTGTGGTGATTAACGGGTCCTGCGTGCAACATGGGAGGACTCTGTTATTTCCTAAAGCTCCGATGCTCACTGACTGATCTGGGAAATGTGCAGGCAGGGTCCTGTGCTTGGGCTGGGGGGCAGGACCAACCGGCCTGTTCTCTTTCTCTCTCTCATCCAAAGCAGTGTTTTTGTGGTGGTGAATATTTTTGATTTAGTCTCAGTCTATTTGAATAACACAGATTTAGGGCCCTATTTTGATTGTCTTAAGTATCAGGTCTTAAAAGGATCCCTGCATAATGAGATAAATATGGATAATACATTATACTTGCCCTCTATGACTAGAATTGAACATTTAAAACACATACAATAAGCTCGTTAGTTTAAAAATAGTAATGTTTTTATCCCATGGTGGCCGCCATTTTACCAGCTGTCACATGACCTGTCACTGTGATGACGTCACATTGCATTGCTCCGCAGTAGAAGTGAATGGAATGGAATGTAAACAACTATACATTTTCCTCTTCCTATGGTATATTTTACATTTTACACTTTCTTTATTTCACCCAGCGGGGGTCACCAATCACCATTGTCATTACAAACAGAACAGTTGATGTTTTACGTTTTAAGCCTGTAGCCCAGTGGTCTCAAACTGCCGGCCCGCGGGCCATTTCCGGCCCCCGAGATGATATTTTGTGGCCCCCACCTTAATATGAACGTTTAATATTAATGCGGCCCGCGACGGCCGCGAGTTCCCCCGTCAAATTCCGACCAGGCAGCCCAAAGCATTTGCGGGAGAACAGTCTGTTACTATTGACTGCTCATTACTGAGATCCTGTTTAAAGCCCGCCTACTGGCTTTGCTATTTGCACAGAATAGCAAAGAGGAACCGGATCTGCACCCTGAAACACGCCCCTCCCCCCGTGCAGTTTAGTTCATTCTGTCGCTGAACTGTCAATCTGAGGAAATGCAATGACGCCATTGGCTGCAGTACGGGCGAGATCCTGTCATGGCGTCTCTCTATCCACCGCTCCGTGTTTACAAACACACGTAGGGAAAAGAAAACTTTGCCTTTTTACCAAGGACTGCGTTCGGTTTGGTAAATAATGACAGCGTAGCAGTTTTCTAAAGCCCGATACGGGCGGATGCATGGCTTATAAAGCAGCACGCTGAGCTAAGGTGAGTAGCCTAAAACGAGCTGTTGTGTCCCCCTTGCCCGTAGTGAACGGTGTTGTCGTTGCTCCAGGGCAGGCTTACATCTGCGCTGGATAGAATCATAGCCATCTAGTAGAAAAGTTGCGACATTGTGGGGTCAGAAACCGAAAGTGCTGAATTATTTTCAAAGCCCCATTGCGCGACCACTGCAGACAGCATTGCCAGCAAAGATGAGTCGTCGCGCAACTGGGATATAGTTTTCAAAGAGGCTAGCGCAAATAAATAAAAGCCTATTTAGGCATGTGTAAAACATGACAACTATTGGGAAACCAATGCTGCTAGTTGGGCTAAGTGGCGATTCTGATGGTCTATTCTAGTGTCATGTTTGCAAGACTAGTTTTTGAGTGACACTGACAAACATATTTTTGATTTTATTTATTTTATGGCGCTGCTTTGTAGTGGCTGTATAAGTTCAAAATTGCTGTAGTTGGCTTTGTTAGGAATATAAATTGATAGCTAAAGTAAAGATTTTGTTACTGCTTCCTTATTGGTTGTAATTCATGCCATCACAATCAAATCAGAGCCACTTTTTGATGGGTTGGCTGGTCCGGTTATTTTGTATTGTTTGTAGGTTCTATTGTCCAGTAAATAGTTCATTTAATATTGTTCAGTTATAGTTATTATCATAATCCTATTGGTGCTACTGAATGAAACAGATAGCACAGTGGTATATCAAAGGAAGGAAGGAATAGGAATAGAAAGGAATAGAAATATTATTATAGAAATGTTATTTTTGTTTTTTGTGCGACACAACACCACCTATGCACACACTCTTTATCCCACATTGGTGAGTCTGAATCTACTTAAATTTAAGTGAAATGAAGGCGAAAATGGCGAAAAAATAGGCTTGAAATGGCAAAAAAACGTTTGTCCATGTGACGCGCTGTGGCTGCGGCCCGGCCTCAACCAGGCTCTGCTTCTAGTGGCCCCAAGGCAAATTGAGTTTGAGACCCCTGCTGTAGACTGTCTAACGTTCCATACTATGTTCTATACAACAGATCTACTGTGACGTCATCACAGTGACAGGTCATGTGACAGGCTGGTAAAATGGCGGCCACCATGGGATAAAAACATTAACTATTTTTAAACTAAGGAGCTTATTGTATGTGTTTTAAATGTTCAATTCTAGTCATAGAGGGCAAGTATAACGTATTATCCATATTTATCTCATTATACAGGGATCCTTTTAAGAAAATCAAAACTTGGAGGTGTTGCAAAGCTGTTTGGCTGTTTTGTGCGGCCAAACAGCTTAGCCACACCTCCCAATTTGGACTTAAAACCTGATACTTAAGACAATCAAAATAGGGGCTTAGTCTTTTAGTCAGTGGTTTTCAACCTTTTTGATACCTTTTTGATAAAGATTTATTTTGCATTTGTCCACAATTCCATCCTGGATTTCGGAAACATAACAGCCACACATACAGACAGATCAAGTAGTTATGTAGACCTGGCCTAAATCAGTGCATATTCTAACTCTTGAGAGCATAAACATGAAACCAAATGGACCCTTGCGGGTACATTTGGTTTCTTGTTTACGCTTAAACACTTCCGCTTAAACACTTTCTTGAGCCATTTAAGTGCTTGGCTTTATGGCAAATAGCCATTCTCAAGCCTATTTGTCGATTAGTGCTAATTTGCCATACAAGGGCACTAATCACTAAAGGGGACTAAAGGGTTAGTGATGTTAATTGTTAATCTTATAGGTCTATTTGTGCACTGTCAGAGTTAAGTTGACACTCAGGATTTGGTGTTGTAGCTTCTGCTTAATTGTCTTTTGTATGGGCTATTTATTAATCCTCCAATAATGAAGTATGGGCTTATTTGGCCTTTTTTTCTTACTTCTTGAAATAGAAAAGTCCAGAAAAGCATTTTTCTGGCCTACCCCATTAAAAGGGGAATGACATACTGTATATTTTTTAATGTTTTTGGTGCTCCCATGTGTGTTTTCCATCCACACAAATTAACTAGTTTGAACAACCAGTCTTTCATATCATAGAGGACTTTAATTCAAATTGCTCTCAGGAACAGCTCGTTTTGATCTTGGCCTCATAATGATGTCATCAATGCACCCTGCTTTGTATAATTCCTCCTCTCCTTCAGTCTTCAGTTCCACATTTGTGTTTCCTCTTTGTTTATAATGTCTACCATTATTGATTCTTCAATTACATTGAATTTTAACAAGCCTTATCTAGCACCACATTATAATGACCCCTCTGTAAAATATCCTGCATACCAGCGCCCCCACCACCTCAGGACATTGTGGTACTGCAGCTAAACTGTCCATAAAGAAATGACAAGGACTGCTGGTTATATCAGTGGTGATTGAGGCTCAAACCATTATAGAAATAAGCTTGAGGGACATATGTAATATGATATTAACAGTTTTCGTGCCGTGGAAATGAATCTACGTCACCCGTTATCATTATGATTTACAGTAACAACTGATGCCGCTGACGTTAACGCTACTTTACGTGACGTTACTTACCGGCGCCGGTTTAATACGATCCCCATGCTAACAGCAGCTAGCAGCGACCGCAGCGACCATTGCTAGACCATAACAAGGGACGGACTAACCCGGAACCAAAAGTGTGTGTCCGTCAACTAACTTGTCCGTCGGGAAACATGGACCGAAATATGAAATATGACTTTTAGATGAAAATCGCTGGCACTGGCGACCTCCAAAAATATGAAAAAGGGCTGGCACTGAGAGAGTTAAGTATTAAAAACAATTTTAGAAATCCAGGTTAGTTGCACTTTAAAACCAGCATCCATTGTCTTTTCGTCTTGTCTTGTTATCAAAGTGTGTGCGCGCATGTGTGTTTGTGTGTGTGCACACGTGCACATACTGTAACCAAGCGGGGGTGCGTCGGGTGCCTTGTTTTCCTACTTACAGTTAAAAGGAGGACAAAATGTCCTCCGCCGAGCATCAAAAGAGCAGTGTTGAAGGTTAGGCGGAGGTCAGGGCTCTTAGGTGTAAGAGAGGGAATGAATCATCGTCGCAGGGACAAACGTGTGTGTGCATGTGCACGTCTGCGCGCGTACGTTCGCACGTACTGTAGGTGTGTGTTTGTGTGTGCATTGCACATGGTCAGCGTTTGGCCATGCGTGGTGGTGGTGGTAGAAGTGTCTGAATTAAATCAAAGCTGCAAGGAGGTGTGTTGTGATCTCTGGTGTTTGCTCTGCTCTCATACGGAACGATTCGCTTGGTGGGCCCCCTCTGGGCCCTGCCCACTGGAGGCCCACCCAGTAGCATGGTGGTCCCCCCTCTGAGGGGGGTCCATCCAGTAGCATGGTTGAGCCACGGAGGACCACCATTTGAGGTCATTTTTGCCCTGCAGACCCCCCCCAAAACTAAAGATTTCCTTTGCTTCTGTCCATGACCATTAGTCTTCTAGTTGTGTAGATTTAGGACTGATTCACATGATGAATATTTTAACTCTTGAGAGTGTAAAAATGAAACTGGTTTGAATTGGTTTCATTTTTACGTTGTCAAGAGTTACATCTGGTTAAACAACTTAGCTGGGGACCACCTGGAACCCTCTCAAGGACCACTGGTGGTCCCCGGACCACCTGTTGAAAACCCACTGGTTTAAGCACATCTTCTACAGGTGACCCTATCTCCACAAACTCGCTTCTTTTCCCAAGCGTCCCCTAATTCCGTTATCAACATCAAAGGGCTATACATCAAACATATAAGCCCAGACAGACAGTATAGCATTGAAAGCATGGCGATAGACAACAGCCGGACATACATGCTTCCTTCTGCATTGTTTGCAGACACCTATAGGCGTGTGTGCGTGTGTGTGTGTGTGTGTGTGTGTGTGTGTGTGTGTGTGTGTGTGTGTGTGTGTGTGTGTGTGTGTGTGTGTGTGTGTGTGTGTGTGTGTGTGTGTGTGTGTGTGTGTGTGTGTGTGTACGTACTACTGGATGTTAAGACAGACCCCCCCCCCCCACACACACACACACAATTTAATGACATTAGCGTAACAAATCGTAATCAAAATATGCTTTAAACGTAAAATGCTTTTGTTAAGCACTTGAACACCCGGCCAGCATCGCTTGTCGATTGACTTTTTTTGGAAGGGCGAATCGCTTTCGTGAAGAGAGCTTTTCCAAGTAACCGACAAAATAAAACACTAATTCGTCCTAGTGATGGAGGAGAAATTTCGCCATATACATTTAAAGGTAGGGTAAGTGATTTGAAATTCATCCTGTAGTTCCAGCCTGGTGCACTAGGGGCGCCAAACAGTAGCTACACTATGTGAGCCTGCTGCTCGATCCTGATTGGAGGAGAATTCGCCACCACCTGGGGAACTTTTATTAGCTCCTCTGCTAACGTGGGGGAGGGGAAACTCCATATATGGTTTCCACACCTTATAATAGAGCATTTTAACAGAAAAAAAATATTTTTTGGGTGATATCTGACAAAAGTGAAATCACTTCCCATACATTTAAATCTCTGTGACACGATTGTTGTTGTCTTTTTTTCATTTTTGTTTACACGATTAACCATAAATGACACTGCGAGATAAGACTATATTCACTTTTAACAGGGGGAAGCCTGTTCTGTCATTATGTGCTTGGAGCCATTTAATGAGGTTTTGAGATGACAGGGTTGTGGACCGTAAACAAATAGAGGAACAGTGTTGTTGAGATTTTCTGACGTCATGCTGGATGTTATAAAAGTCTGTGTTACCCCGTGCCTCCCTGGACATTCTTTCCTCGGAGCCATCCTTAACCAGTGCTAGAAAAAAAGTATTCAAATGTTTTACTTAAAGGGGAATTCCACCCATTTTCAATGTTCTAATATGTCATTAGTATACCCTAGAGGTGTTGGGTGGACATGATACAAAAAGTTCCCCCATTCTGTGTTCCCAAGAAATGGAGGTCTGAAGAAAACCACTAACATGGTGAAACATCTTGATGACATCATCAAGATGTATTTTCACCATGTTAATGGATTTCTTTAGTTGCTTCTTTTTTCTGAAAGTGTACAAATGGAACCAAATGAACCCGTTTGGTTGCATTTGTACACTCTCAAACTAATTTTTGGCAGGAACACCTTTTGGTGTTCTAAGTTGTATTAGCATAATTAGCATTGTTTAGCTTTATTAACATTATTGACAATACTTTGCAGTATTAGCCTTACTTACTTAGCATTACCAGCATTAGTTAGCATTATTAGCATCAATTGGCATCATTAGCATTACTTAGTATTATTAGCATTATTATTTACAATACTTAGCGTTAGCATTACTTGGCATTATTAAGAGTACTTAGCATTAGCATTACTTAGCATTATTAGCATTGTTTAGCATTACTTAGCATCATTAGCGTTACTTTAGTTATTGAAAAATATCAGACCTACAAGCTCATAGCGTGCCACGGAGTGGCGCACTATGAGCTTGTAGGTGGTGTTGCAGTGATGCAGTGAGCTTGTAGGTGATGCTGCAGTGATGTTGCCTCACACTTAAGTCTGAATTATCATTTCGTTTCACTTTCATTATTCAGTATGAAAGCCTTCTCTAGCTATGCTAGACAAAGTACACACAGTGTGTGTTTTTTGTTTACAAGACAGACAGTCATCAAGCTCTGGTAACGATGTTTTCAGATACAGTACATATTTTAGCACAATGAATGCTTAAAGAAACACTTTTTTGTTCATGTTTTGTGTGTTTTAGGGTCTCTTGACAACAATTTCACCTAAAAATGCTAACATGCTAATGCTAACAAAGTTGCTTATAATCAGCAGACCTGGCAACAACACTGGTGGGGGGAGGAGCATTATAGTGATTGACAGAAAATCTTTTTTTTTCCTCACCTTTTTTTCTCACAGTGACCAAAAACACAGTCATTCTATTAAAGCTTTTTTAAACACATTTGGAGGATCGTTGCCAAGATGACAAGATGATGTTACAAAGTAATGTCATAATACCTTTTCAAGTTTAAACCGAATAATACGCTGTCTGGGTGCCATCTTCAACAAGATCATAAACGGACTAGTTCTGTCAAAACCAGCTGTGTTGGTTTTGATGTTTCAGTAATGTGAATCAAACACTGGCGAGCTTTCACCACGCCGGATGTGGTCTAAATTTGTGAAAAAAAAAAACGTATTTTGAATTTCACTGTGCACTAATTGTGCTTTCCGTCCGCGTGTTACAGCGAGAAAAGAACGGGTCCCAGTTGATGATGATGATACAGGCCCATTAACCTCAAAACTATTTTGGCGGTGGTGAATGAGAGAGCGTCGCTGGAAACAAAGCTATTGTTAGTCTCCATTCCATTGTGGGTACATGATGCTTTGCAGCACTGTGCAGGTGCTACCAATGTCATTTTTTCCATAAAAAAACGTTATTGATAAAAGAAGAAGCAGGATTTGTGGTGAGAAGGACGGGTTGGGTAAACATGGACATGGGAAAAGCAGCAGCAGCGGCAGCAGCTTCAACTGGAATGTGGAATCTGGGACATCTCCAGTGTCTGAGAGACTTGCGTTGCCCTGCGCCTCCCAAAGGGGAATTCATGCTCTCACAAGTGATTTCTTAAAAGAATTCCACGTCTTTTTTTCTTTCTTTTTCTTTTTTTTTTTACCGGTGGATATTTCACTGTTCATTGTTTCGCGGAAAAACAGGAGAGAGAGGAAAAAGGAAAAAAAAAAAAAAAAACGCCCGCGAATCCAACTGGGTCAAAGTCTTCCAGCGAAACCCGCGCGGAGCAGCCGAGGAAATCAAAGAGACTCGTGTCTCACCGCTGTATCTGTAATAGTGGCGTCTTACAGCAAACCAGCCTCAGTGCCACACACACACACACACACACACACACACACACACACACACACACACACACACACACACACACGCCTCATGTTTTATTCACTAGGCGGAGGGGAAGGCGTGTGGGGGTGTGGTGGGGGGGTGATGGGGGGTGCAGTCCTTTGAAGAGCCCCGTACTACCAAGGCTGTCTACAGTGTCTAGCTGTAGCAGATCCGTCTCATCCACGGCCTTCATGGGATAATACGCCCTAAGTGGAGGAACACGGGTGGCGCGCCGCCGCTACCGTGGCCTCCTGAGGGCGTGTGTGTGTGTGTGTGTGTGTGTGTGTGTGTGTGTGTGTGTGTGTGTGTGTGTGTGTGTGTGTGTGTGTGTGTGTGTGTGTGTGTGTGTGTGTGTTCAGAATGTCCAACATTATCGTATCGGTGCAGAAGCCTTTTTTAAACACAGCACAAACAACCAAACAGTAGGACTGTGGTCTGTCTACCTAAACGTTGTAATCGCCTAGCATTACATTTGCGATTTGACGACCTTTAAGTGTGTTTTTTTTCTTTCGTATCAGGATTTTGTGAATAAGACGTTCACAGGGCAGAAAAAAATACACGGATGGATGGATGGATGGATGATGATGACCAAGAATCGGTGATGGACAAGTTAACGGGGAAATGTTGTAAGCTACGCTACTTGTTACTCTCGAAACTAGTAGAGTAGCTTCACTACAAGCTATCCCCAGAAGAATTCTAGCAAGCTACACTACAAGCTACGGGAAAATGTAGTTAAGCTATGTAGTTACTGCCAATAATCTAAATAAAAAAATGTACTATATGGCCTATTATTTGGCCATATGACAGGGTTTTTGGGGGTGACTCCTCTCTAACAGCGGTTGGGAACCTCTGCAGTACTCATGAACTCATGGCATTGTGTTAATTACTGGTTAAAAATCATCCGTGGCCTCCCTGTGAGGTTTGGGTTCATAGGTTAAAGTTTTGGGCTAGGCCAGGGGGGGCCAACCAGTCACAGACTACTGTAAGAGAGCTGTTTTTCACTGTGTTACTGCAAAGAGCCACATCAAACGTCACAACGGTTAGAAAACCGCCGCAACGGCCGCCATGGTCGCAAATAGATTTCCGCTCTCCTGCTATAAAGACACGTGCATTGTGTGCAGGTCACAGGTGTGCAATGCAAAGACACACTATTAAAACATAGACATGTATTTAGAAACAGGGTTTACAATCCAAAAAAGTATATGACAAGTCAAAAAACATACACCTACACCTCCGCGGTCGACTAGGAATCAGTCCTTGGTTGAGTGGTTGGGCACCACTGTATAGGGCAGGGGGTTTTCAACAGGTGGTCCGGGACCACCAGTGATCCCTGAGAGGATTCCAGGATGTAACTCTTCTACGCTCTCAAGAGTTAAAATATGCATCATGTGAATTAGCCCAAGTCTACATAACTAGAGAATGTACAGTTGTAAAAGATTAATGGTCATTTTGATCTGTATGTTTGACTGTTTTGTTTTCTCTGAAATCCAGCCAGGATTTGTTGACAAAAGTAAACAGAATCTTTAGCTTTGGGGTCTGTGGAGCTAAAATGTCATCAAATGGTGGTCTGTGGCTCAAATCAAATTCTGAATAAATGGTGGGCCCTAGTATAAAAAAGGTTGAAAACCACTGGTATATGGAATGCGCCAGGCTGAGCGTTTTTGACTGCTTCATGGGGAATCCCCTTAAGAGCCGCATGTAACCAGCTGAAGAGCCGCATGTGGCTCGCGAGCCACAGGTTGGCCACCCCTGGCCTAGGCCATGGGGTGGGCAACCCAAGATGTTGAAAGAGCCATTTTGACCAAAAATTGCTTCAGTTCCCAATTTTGTTCAGGAAGTTTTCCGAAACAAGGTGGCGGCGGCGCGGCCTCTGGAATTCGAGTGATGGGTGCGTTACGTGTTGCACGTGCGGCTGCTGGTGCCGTGCACATATTCATTCAACTGGGTCGACAACACATACCGCCACTCCCAAGGGGGACGGTGGTGGTGTTGTTGTTGGTGGGGGTTATGGGTTTAGTCAGACCCCGTTCTCTTCCCTTCCCTTCCCCTGCCATATTCCTTTGTTGTCGCGTTGTGCTCTGCAGCTTGGCCAAGTTGCTTCCGTGAGTTATGCTTTTGGAGAAGTTTTTTGCTCCTATACTTACTAGTAAGACGGCTGATGCGTTATTTGGCAACCCCCCTCCAGAGGCACAAAACATTTGCACGTGGCTCCACTTTTTATAAGTCATAGTAGAGTTGTTCTAGTTGTCAAGAGGCCAATTCCTCTTAAATACATAAGATATTTGCCTGAGGATGTGGGGTGGGGGTGGAAAAAAAAGGAAAACGTACCATGTGCTGTAATGAAAGCTCATATATTAGTACGTCATCAGGAAAACAAGGGCTCTGCTTGACTACATCAGGGAATTCTCAAAGTAGGGGTCCTCAACAGTAGGTAAACATGTGATGCAAATAGATATTAATCTTTCAATAATACAGAAAATGTTTATTTTTTTTTTCTTTTAACTCAAATTTCTTGCTTTTGGAGGAAACTAAAAGTAAAACTACGTATTTTTCAGACCGGGGGGGGGGGGGCAGCGGCCACAAATACAGACAACTTTGATGCCCTTGATATCAAATATCGACGACCACTGACATGGAAATGTTTCTTTCGGAAACACAGATCGTCGTCTCGACAAACACAGAAACATGTTTTAAATATTTTTTGAACAAATGTCATATGGGTGGGGTCAAAAAGGGGTGACCTCCTGAGCAGTGTTGGTCAATATTACTTAAGAAAGTACTTCTTTACTTTACTCGTTACCCCTTAGACAAAGTAATATCATTACTTTACTTATTACTGGGAATCGAAGAGTAATATATTACATATTACGTTATTACTTTCCCAAGTTCTCAAAACACCGCCGTTGAAAAAATAGAGATGTACACATAATCTGTTCAGCTCTTTTTATAACTGAATCCAATTTATTGGAATAATAATAGTCTCCAATCCCACAAACTGCGCCTGGAAACAAAGCCAACAAAATCTGTCTCTTTGACTTTTTAAACTTTTTCGCAATTGTTTTCAAAGACAGTTTAGATCTTGTATTTAAAAATAAAATACAAAATAAAGCAGCAAGCGATTGGTAGTGTACAATGTACACTACCAATCGCTTGCTGCTTTATTTTGTATTTTATGTACACTGTACGTGCAGTTATGTACACTGTACATAACTGCGCAGGATGCAGTGTGTGGACTGGATCTACAATCTACTGCACATCTCTGTTGTTGCTTGTAAATCTGTTTTATTTTTGCATGCAACAAGCTCATTTTAAAAAAAAGTAACTTGGCGTTACTTGCAAAGTAATGCGTTTACTTATTACCCATTTTTGTAATCTCGTTACTTTACTTTTTGGGAGCAAAAGTAATAATATTACAGTAATATGTAATCTAAAATTAGTTACTGCCCAACACTGCTCCTGAGCCACCAAACTTCTTTTTTTTCCCGGTGGTATAGGCCCGTAGTGTCAAATATAGTATATTAATTTTGGGCGTTCCTCAAAATGACAAACCAGCACCGGTCTACTACACTATGGTGTGTGTGTGTGTGTAGTGTGTGTGTGTGTGTGTGTGTGTGTGTGTGGGTGTGGGTGTGGGTGTGGGTGTGTGTCTCCATTCACGCCTCATGTGATTCCGTACGCTGAGAGCAGTTCTTTGAGAGACCTCCGTCAGGTTTTTCCTGCTTCTGCTTGACTTAATTGAAGAGAGAAAAGGAGGCAAAGGAGGAGGATTGTGTGTTGTGTGTGTGTGTGTGCGTGAGAACGGCACGATAGCGCATGGGTGGGGTGAGGGGGGTGGTTTTTGGCGGGGGAGTGGGTGGGGGAGGTGTAGTTTTGGAGTGTCTTTCCACAAGTGCATAGCTTTCAGCCCCAGCTGAAACCTGATCCCTGTGGGAACTGGCACTGTTCAGGTGTACATTTTTAGTATTATTGTTATGTTGTTGTTATTATTACGGTCGCCGTGGAGAGAGCTAGAGAGCATTGTCAGCATTACTTAGCATCACTTATAGGACCATTAGCATTATTTTAGTCATTGAAAAATTTTCAAAAAAATTCAAAAATATAACATTTTTCAAAGATTTTCAAAAAATTCAATTTTTTTCAAAAATATAACATTTTTTCATTTTTTTTCAAAAATATCAACGAACGTGTCTTGTTTTGTTTGCGATTATAATGCCCCCCCCCCCCCATGCCTAGATCCGAAAAAGTGGTGACATGTCCCATTAAGTGTGCAAAAAAATGGTCCATTGTGTCACAGTGCACAGTGAAAGTGGAATTCCACCCATTGTCAACATTGACTTTCAACATAGTGTATTAACGACTACGCCATTAATACACCTTATGCAGTAGATCCTTATACAATACATGTTGAGTGGAAATATCTATAAAAAAAAAATCCCCCATTCTGGTTCGTAGAAATGGAGGTCTGGGAAAAAAAAATATTACCATGGTGAAACACATTGTGATGACATCAAGATGTTCTTCACCAAGTTAATGATTTGTTTTCTTAAAAGAACATCATTGACCTGGTGAATGAGTTAACATTTTTTAACTCCCCTTTAAATGTACAACATATTACTGTGGGAGATAATGGAATAGAGCAGGGGTTTTCAACAGGTGGTCCGGGGACCACCAGTGGTCCCTGAGAGGGTTCCAGGTGGACCCCAGGCTAAATGATGGAAAGTTGGTTAAACAGATGTAACTCTTGAGAATGTAAAAATGAAACCAAATGGACCCTTGCGGGTCCATTTGGTTTCATTTTTACACTCTCAAGAGTTAAAATATTCATCATCTGAATTAGCACCGCTTAATTAAGTAGCATACACTGTTTTGTTGAGAAATACAGCCTGTAATTGTGGAAAAAAAAACAAAAGAATTCCTTAATTTTAGGTCTTTGGTGTGAAAATGTAATCAAATGGTGGTCCGTGGCTCAAATGCTGAATAAATGGTGGGCCCTGTCATCAAAAAGGTTGAAAACCACTGGAATAGAGGGATAAAATAACCACTCAGGATTTTCTTTTTCTTTTCTTTTTTTCCCCCTCGTCTCATTTCGTCGCACACACACAAAAAAAAAAGGCGAGAGTGAGAGGGAAAATAGATTATCTGGCTCAAATAAGGCAAATCAACATATCTGTTTCCTGCTCTGGTGAAGTAATTATGACATTAACCTGACACACACACACACACACACACACACACACACACACACACACACACACACACACACACACACACACACAGTGAACTAAGCGCTGTGAGAATGTTGGATTTTGCGTCTCATTTTTTTAAATGGGTATAGACTAGAGATGGATGTGTGGAGGGAGGGGGGGAGGTGGAGGAGTCGGTCCGTGAAGTGTTTCTCACGCTTATCTTTGCCATCACAACACCTGATATGTGGCTTTCCTGGACCTGCTGCATGGGGCTGCTGTTGGAGCTGTCACTACACATATGGGCCTGGAGTTTAACTCCCTTTCTCTGTCTGTCTCTCTGTCCCTGTCTGTCTGCCTCTCCCTCTTTCTGTCTCTGTCTCTGTCTCTCTGTCTCTCTCTGTCTTTCTCTCTGTCTCTGTCTCTTGGCCTCTGTCTCTGTGTGTGTTTCTCTCTCTCTCTCTCTCTCTCTCTCTCTCTCTCTCTCTCTCTCTCTCTCTGTCTCTCTCTGTCTCTCTCTGTTTCACTCTGTCTCTCTCTGTTTCTCTCTGTCTCTCTCTGTCTCTCTCTTTCTCTGTCTCTCTCACTCTCTCACTCTCAATCACTCACTCACTCACTCACTCACTCACTTCACTCACTCACTCACTCACTCACTCACTCACTCACTCACTCACTCACTCACTCACACACACACACACACACACATACACACGCACACGCACACACACATACACACAAACGTGACCACACACACACACACACACACACACACACACACACACACACATACACACACACACACACACACACACACACACACACACACACACGTGTGCGCAAACTGGAGCATGCACCAGATGTTGGTTCCCATTCACCATACTACTAGTCGTCTACTGGAAGCCGCCCCCCCCCCCCCCCCCTCCTAGTTCCCCCTGTTAGACCCAGATATGTAAACCGTTATGATTCAAACGCCATCGATATTACGCTTAATAGATGGGATTCAGCTAAGTTACTAAATGTTGCACTTTGAGCAAATGTGACCGATGCTAACTGAGGTTGAGTCATTGGGGAAGACTAACTTCAGGAGAGGAGAATATGAAAATCATGAAAATGACTTAATAGAACGGTCAGACTCTTCACATACAACTAGAGCATGTCTGAAATAAATCACCAGAGCTGAATTTGACATGTAAATATGAAATAAATGCTTAAACACAGGGGTTGACACTAAGGTCTCCGAGGCACTTGCCCATCGGGCAAGTGCAAGTCAGGTTCTACTTGCCCTCAGGTCATGGTCACTTGCCCCCCAAAAATATATTGTAAATTTTGCATTTAATTTACTTCCTACTTGGGTGCTTTAAACCAGGGGTTTTCAACACGTGGTCCCTGAGAGGGTTCCAGGTGGTCCCCAGCTAAGCTGGTTAACCAGGTGTAACTCTTGAGAACGTAAAAATGAAACCAAATGGACCCTTGCGGGTCCATTTGGTTTCATTTTTACGCTCTCAAGAGTTAAAATTCATCATCTTAATTAGCCCAGGTCTACACAATTAGAGAATGTAGAAGATTAATGGTCATTTTTATCTGTATGTTAATTTGCCTGTTTTGTGTCCCAAGTCCAGCCTGGAATTGTGGACAAAAGTGCAATAAGTTGCAGCATACTTGCCCGATTGGGCAACCAGGTAGCAGTCTTCACTTGCCCCACCATTTTTTTTTACTTGCCCCGCGCAAGCAGGCAAGTCTTAGTGTCAAGCCCTGAAACATGTAGCTAGCTGCAAGACATGGCCACTATAATCCATGCCTCAAAGACTGGTGGGTCAAACTGAACGACCAATATTTCAAATGACCAGAACAGTGGCCTTGTG
>CM076977.1:50035574-50058074 GCA_039105355.1 Benthosema pterotum | reverse complement strand
CTGTTGTCCTTGCTACGCTACAGTGATACAGATACAGCAAAGAGCTGAAGGGGTTAAGTTCCAAATGGCTTCAATTATTGTGCAACAGCGTGTTGTTGAGAGGTGCCGGTTGACGGACGTGAAGGCCGACGGTTCCACTCCGCCGTAGTTCAGTAGTATAGTCCTGAAACCAGTGATGGGCAAGTTACAGGGAAAATGTAGTAGCTACTTGCTACTCTCGATAAAATGTAGCTAAGCTACACTACAAGCTATCCCCAGAAAATTGTAGCAAGCCACACTACAAGCTACACGACAAAAGTAGCTTGATGTAGCTTTCTACATCAACACTACATAATATAAATATATATCTCAACTTAATGTACAACCTTCTAAATGATAATCATAATAATAAAATAATATAAATAAAAATCATCATCATAATAATATAGGTGGCATGTTTAAGTTTTGGGATGTATTTTAGAGGTTTTCTACCCATTAAAAATGGGTGGAATTTGAAAATTTGCAGTGTAGCTTCACTACAAGCTATTCCTAGAACAAATGTAGTAAGCTACACTACAAGTTACGGGAAAATGTAGTTAAGCTATGTAGCTTAGCTACTTGTAACAAGCTACTGCCCATCACTGCCTGAAACGATTTGCCTAGCAAAGACGCCTGGGCAAAGCCTGGGCAAAGCCAGACCAAATCAGCTGTTAGCCACGATGTTAGCCAGATAGGTCTGGATGAAATAGCTCAATTGCATGCCCATTTCCCTGCCAATCAGGACACGGTATGCAAATATTGCGTACATACTGTGTTTTGATTGGCCACCCCAGTTCCCTGGAGCAAGGAAGATCTTAAAAGGATCCCTGCCTAATAAGACAAAATAAGACAAAACACTATACTTGCCTTCTATAACTAAAGCATTCAGATAAAAACACCTTTCTTTCATAAATGGAGAATCTTTCACTCAATAGGAGGTGCTCCGGTCGCAGGATGATGACGTCACATGAGCATGTTCATCCATATATTCCATAGAGCTAGACCACAAGTGACATCATCATCCTGCGCCAGGAGCAGTTCCTGTTGAGTGAAATATTCTCTATTTATGAACGAAATAAGATGCCATTGGTGTTTTTATTTGTTTATTTTAGTTATATAGGGAAAGTATAATGTTTTAAGCGATGTTTATCCTTTTCATAAGGAACTGTGAGTGAGCTGTTCCATGACACTTTCACAGGAGCCAACATCTCAGAGCGGAAGTTAACATGAATAAACGCAGTGCATGGAGCCAGCTGGAACAGATCATGAACAAACATTATTTATGAACCATTGAGACCTCTGTCATATAATCGGTTCAGCGCTATAAAAGATTTGCACATCACAGTTTTTTTTTTTCGTAGTTAGTTGCTATTTGATTTAAACATAACATGATCAGGAAGCAGGCATATTTTCTGCCTCGGAAGTCACGCGATATTTGGCTCGTCCAGACACATACTTTTCTTGTTTCCCCCAAATCCAGCCTGTTATTGTGGACAAAAGAAAAAGAAATCGATTCCTTACCGTTATTTTTTTTAATCTTATGCATGATTCACATGACCTGATCTAGCATGTATATGACGTATCGCCGTGCTTTTGTTTTTCTTGTGTTCCCAAATGCCTGAAATCGTAAATTGTCATTCTTCCACTACCCTGTGTCCTCATCATCACCTTCTGTCATCCCAAAAATGTGCGTTTTTACTCGCCATTGTTATCAGCCTCACCCTCCGTCACAGAGAAAAAAAACCTTGTCTTTTTAGACAGAACAAGTTCTTTCATAAGCTATACAGCAGGGGTTTTCAACAGGTGGTCCGGGGACCACCAGTGGTCCTTGAGAAGGTTCCAGGTGGTCCCCAGGCTAAGTGATGGAAAGTTGTTTAACCAGATGTAACTCTTGAGAATGTAAAAATGAAACCAAATGGACCCTTGCGGGTCCATTTGGTTTCATTTTCACACTCTCAAGAGTTAAAATATTCATCATCTGAATTAGCACTATTTTATTAACAAGACTACACTGTTTGCTTCCCAAATCCAGCCTGGAATTATGAACAAAACCAAAGGAATTCTTTAGTTTGAGGTCGTTGGGGCTGAAATGTCGTCAAATGGTGGTCCGTGGCTCAAATGCTGAATACATGGTGGTCCCTGGAGTCAAAAAGGTTGAAAACCCCTGATATACAGGATTGGGAGATGCTTCACAAGAACGGGGGGGGAGGGAGGGGGAGGGTTGTGCGTATAGAACAAGGCTCTTGTTTTTTTTCCTCTTTGGGCCACCTTGCGGCATCAGATATAGACGAGCCGGCGGTGGGAAACACAGATGGTCTTGTTTCGTTGCGTTCGGCTCTGCTCTGCTCTGCTGCTGGTTGGTTTGGAGAAGAAGTGGCAGTTGGAATGTTTGTGTTACTGTAGCAAGAAGAAGCGCTGTGTGGCGAGGAGGTGTCACGCTGCTGGCTTTTTACCCAGCTATGTATGCCCTGGCTGGCTGGCTGGCGCCTCTCTCTACCTCTCTCTCTCTCTTCAGGGCCGGATCTAGAGAGGGGGCAGGGGTGGGCAGTGCCAGCACCCAAACGTGCATCTTGTATGCCCACCCAAAGAAAGGTAATATCAGTGGGTTTTCAACCAGGTCCTTGAGAGAGTTCCGCGTGCGTGTGTCTGCGTGCATGTGTGTGCATCCGTCCTTCAGTCCATCTGTGCATATGTACAGTAGGTGCATGTTAGGACAGCAGAGGCAGAGCACATACTTTTCTCTGTGATACATATTAATAAGACAGTTAAGGCTATTACTCACTCTGTCTGCCTGCCTGCCTGTCTGTCTCTATCTGCCTGCCTGCCTGTCTGTCTGCTATTATAGCGGATCAAATTTGGAAGAGCTTTACCCACGATTGTTGTCTGCTGTGATTGACAAGTATGTAAACAGTAATGTTCTGCCTAAATATGCAACTTGTAACTGACTGTGCTTTGATTATGACTGCACTAGTAGTGTTGGTTCTCTGTACGTGAGTCTACAGATATGTGGCACATTATCTGCCTACCAATGCTATGAGCAACACTTCAACAAAAAGATCTAAGGCAGGGGTTTTCAACCTTTTTCATACCAAGGCCCACCATTTATTCAGAATTTGAGCCACGGCGGAAAACCATTTGGTGGCATTTTAGCCCCACACAGACCCCCAGAAACTACAGATTTCTTTTGCTTTTGTCCACAATACCAGTCTGGATTTGGGGAAACAAAACAGACAAAACATATACAGACCAAAATGAGGATTAATCTGGTAGTTGTAGTGTATGTAGACTTTCATGGGCTAACTAAGATGATGAATATTTTAACTCTTGAGAGCGTAAATGGTTTCAAAAATGACGCTCTCAAGAGTTACATCTGGTTAACCAACTTAGCCTGGGGACCACCTGGAACCCTCTCAAGGACAACTGGTGGTCCCCGGACCACTGTTTCAAAAACCCCTGCAGTATGTTTTTTTTGGGAACTGATAGATGGGAAGATCATTAATCAAGGATACAGTGGAGGAGGAGCAGTCATCTCTCTCTCTCTTTCTCTCTCTCTCACCACACACACTCATACACACACACACACGCACGCACACGGGAAAAAACAAGCGCGGGGCTCTTGCATTCTTTTCATAGCTTGTTGCCGAGAAAAAGCGGGGTTATTATGTTGAATGTGTGCATGATAACAAGAGAGAAGAGAGAGAGAGAGAAAGAGAGAGTGAACATTCCACTCTCTCTCTCTACTCCACCAACACCACACCCCCGGTTCGCTGCGCTGTTAGTGCTGCGCTCGCTGCTAGTGCTCAGTGCTCACCCCACCCCCAGTTTCCTTCCTGGGCTTTTTTTAGAATCTATTGGATGTTTTTCCCCGCATCCGGCAACAAAGAGACACTTATTTTGCCATAACCCTATAACGGCAACGGCACTGCAACGGACCCCGCTATACTGCGTGAACGCGCGCATGCATGCGCACACACACACACACGCTACATACAGGCTTTGGCACAGCACAAAGCGCACGGGCAAAATGTTATCGTAAATTAGGGATGATTAAACAGGGGGCTGTCGCTGTGTCTCTCTGTCTCTGTCTCTCTCTCTCTCTCTCTCTCTCTCTCTCTCTCTCTCTCTCTCGATATCGCCCCAGTGTCGGGCATGACGTCTTTTTAATTTTGAATATCTATGTATATCTTTACATTGAATTGTTAACATATACGTCGACACGCTGCACATTATAGGCAATTTACAATTTCATAACCCGTGTCCCAGTTAGAGTATGGTGACCATATAAGGAGTTCCTCCTCCCTGTCCCTGGTTAGCCCCTGGGTTTGACCCCTCCTGGGGTCAAATAATTTAAGTTTCAGTTTGGGAACTTCATCCAATCAGGATGAGAGGGGGTGGGGGGGGGGGGGGGGGTTGGTGCACGTGTTGTTGGCTTGTTGTACCCCTCCCCACTATACAGTGTGTAGATATGAGCAAATCACTGAGTGCTTGTTTAAGAGGACTGACTATTGAGGGTGACTAAAATGAAGAGTTGGGGATTTTGCATGGTTTCTACCTGACTGATGACGTAACCCTGTAAAAATCCATTGTTAGACTTACAGTACGTTTTAACGGTGGGCGATGGACAAGCAATGTCGGCCGATTTGGCCGAAAAGCTCAGCATTGTTTATCTTTCCGCCCGACGTCGCCCGACGTCGCCCGACGTCGCCCGTTCTGCTGCTGTCGCCCGAATCGGCGGCTCCCATAGACAAATAATGGATGTCGGCCGACGTTGCTTGTCCAGCGCCCGCCGTCTCCCGCCGTGAAAATGTACTGTTCCTTCTCTGTTTGCTCACAGGTATTTAAAGGGGAGCTTTTTGATTATTTATTCAGCATTATTAGCCATAGTTACTTAGCATTAGCAATACTTAGCATTACCAGTATTAATTATTCACATATATTAGCATTATCAGCATTACTTCCGACACGGGCAAGAAAAGGCAAAAGCATGCAGCGACTCTACAAAAGCCAAACACATCTCTTCGCACAGTGTTTCGAGCTTGTATTTAGGATGTTCATTTCCATGGCAGGGAAAAAGAAAAAAATAACCCACACAAACTTAGGAGATAAGTAGTTTCTGACACAGCATAGAGAGGAAATGGGGATTTGCATAGATAGCATAGCCTATTAGTTAAGTTAGACGCTGTTTATCTGGTAGTTTGAAAACGTAACAGAATGTGTTTTTAGATAGCATATTGTTTAGACAGATGTTTGCTTCGTAGCTTTTTCTCGAGGCACCGATAGCTCCACTGCTCCGTTTTGAGGTGATTAATCACCTTGTTTGTTGTTGTGGAGCTCAGTGCTTACTCTGCTCATTTCCATCCCACACTTGTAGGTCAGTCACTGGGATAAGGGATGAACCCGCCAAAACGCCTGGAAGGTTGCAATCACTGGAACGGATATCTAGCGTGAGAGAATTGCAATAATAGCGGTGGTGAGAATGTCGCAACAGATCCTACTACCCCCCCACGGGAGGATGTAACATTTCCCATTTGGGGGGGGGGGGGGGGGGGACTTTTATTCGGCGAGTAACGCATCAATAATAACATCAGTTGTTGTTGGAGTTGAAACAGACTCGCAGCATGCATAAAGCTAAAGGTCTGACTCAGAGTTTTCTGTTTTCAATGATGAAATGCTGTTGGTGTAGCGGTGCCACAGCTGTAGTTCTAGTTAGTAGTGTTTTCAAAGGATTTTAAGCACTGAAATAGCTTGGGTTGTCTTGGGTTGCATGCCATCACGTTTGGTGGGGCAGTCGGGGCATTTAGGGGGTGCATTGCTGCCCCATGTCCATCCGTGCCTAGATCCTGGCCCTGCTACTACAGTAGCTGGCACGTTGCGACTCTTGCGAGCATGTAGATCGCGGGGATCTACATGCTCACAACCTGCCGGTTTGCAAGCTTGTGGATCAGCTATTCTCAGCGCATGACAGGATGATATTTTTTTTCTCGCCTTTGTTATGGTGCCCCGGGCTGTGTGTGTGAATCATCAGGGTTATGTGCCATAAAAGAGAGAGCGAGAGGGAGAGGGAGAAAGAGAGAGAATTGCAAGGCAAGCCAATCCTGGGGAGGAAGCAGAGCGATGCCTTCTTGGTTCAAATACGATACGACTTATTGTCAGTTTACACTGAAATTTGTCTTGCATCCATGGCGACACTGTTCACATAAGACAACTTACAAGTACAACATATAAACATTACAGGCATAACAACAGAAACAAGGAGCAAAACATGACGATCATGACCTTGGATTCATCAATTCTGGTTTAGAAATAGGACAGTCTGGTGTACAAAAGAGTTCTTTAGTCTGTTTTTCTTAAATGTAGGAACTCTGAACCGACTCATGGTCATGGATGGCAACAGCTGGTATTCTTCATTCAGGACATGTGAGGGGTCAGAAAAAATACTATTTGCCAGTCTGAGCATGCTCTTATTGTGGGCTCCTTTGAATGAGTGTAGCACGGCATCGACCGGCCTGCCAGTAATTTTAGCACAGATCTTAATTTGGCTATAAGTTATTGACAGGCTGTTAAACAAGGCCGTGCTACAATACAACAACACTGTTTGGACAACAGATGTTTAAAATAGAGACAGGATCTGACTGTTGGCACCAAAAGATCTAAGTCTACGTAACGAGTAGATACGTTGTTGTATCCTCTTACATATATACTCAATATGTGAGGACCATGATAGGTTGGCGTCTATCATTACCCCCAAATATTTGTATGACAGAACTTGTTTAAGATCAGTACCATGGATGGTTACAGGTGGTGTCATGACCGCAGGAGAATTCTACACCAAAACACATTGGGCAATGTGCATCCACCTGCCTTGGTTCCTGTGAACATAGATAGATAATGCCCTTGATTTTTGTCATAGATTTTCGAGTCACGTGTTCAAATACTGGATTGCAATTGGCTTTAAAAAAACGTAGTAAATAAGACCATAACCCGTGGAACTTCAAAATACCTGGATGCGTATTCAAATCAACCGCAATTTTGAAACAACTAATGATTGCAACTAAAGATCCTTGCAAGTTACAAGTGTTTTTCTTTATTTATATGTAAATGCTAAGTATTAGAAGCGTAATTTACCATGAAGGAGAGTGGGTTGTCGGCTGATTTACCCACTGTTTCAGGATTGTGCCACGAGGTGAAACCGAGGGAAGGACAACCTTGAAACACATTTCACCCTTAGGTCCTCCTCTCTCCAATGCAGTTTGCATTGCTGCAGGCTGTCTTTATTCTATTATTCTTTATTCTATTCTTTAGTAGCTTAAAACTTATTTTTTCCTCCACACTTCACATCAAACCATACACTACAAGATAAAAAAACTCACCTGGCCAACAGGACTTTCAACCTGAGTGATTGGAGAGGAGAGTGGCAGAAGGGAGGAGGAATAGTTTATCTCTGGTATAGAGCTGCGCAGTGACGTCACCGCCCCTGTTCTGGAAGTCCATTCATTTTTCTCATAGACTTTTCGAAAATAATTTATATCAAGACGATTACGCCGCGGCCAAAGCCAACTCAGGTCGTGACAAATCATGACAACAAACACAATATCGTCATATAATATATAATTGGGAAGAAGTAGAAAACGGCATGATACAAGACTTTTTGTTTCGTTTTTCATCTTAGAAATTATTTTATTGTCCCAAAAGTTTGTGTGTGTCATCATGATTCGTCACGACCCGAGTTGGCTTTGTCCGCGGCGTAATCGTCTTGATATAAATTATTTTCGAAAAGTCTATGAGAAAAATGAATTGGGAAAAGACTTCCGGAACAGGGGCGGTGACGTCACTGCGCAGCTCTATTACATGTAAAGTCTTCCCCAGAGTGGCGTAAAAAATCATGCGTGAGTATCAGTATACTATTAAAATATGATGTCTGGGAGAAAAAGTTTGGAACGACAAAAATACCCACATTAGCATGAAATGTAGAAAAGGGATCATTTACGAAAAATCAAAAATAAAAAAAAATCAAGTGCAATATCTATGATGACACAGTGACATAACAGGTAGATGGATGGATGCCCAACATGTTTTGGTGTGGAATTCTTCTTTAAAGAAGAATCTGTGTTAAAAAATCAAGGACATTATGTATCTTGTATCACATGAATCAAGGTAAATGACGCGTTTTGGTGTGGAATTCTCCTTTAAGCTGTGAAATCTTCACAAGCAAAGCAAGCGGTAATGTCTTCCATCCAGACTAAACAACACATCCTGATATGGGGGGGGGGGGACCATGATGATTCAGCGCGCACATGTGCGGCCGGAGACGCCACAGCGTTTTTAATTTGATGCGATGGTCGAAATGCGACGACATCCCCCTTGGAAACCTTTTCCCCCTTAATCTCGTTCGGTCAACAACACTCCCAGCCAGATGTCGTGTGTTTGTTTGAATAGCATTTCCGGGAGTTGTGGGTATAATAAAAAAAAAAGAAAAGCGTATATAAAACGCAACAGGTAGCCCCGCTGTGACGATTATAATACGCCCACCGTGTGTGTGTTTGTGTGTGAAATTGCCTTGTATAACAGCACGCCGCTTTGCGGAAGGCCAAAATGTACCCACCGGTATGTGGTACTAAGGGAAAGTTATTATGACAATCTGGGAACTGGAATCCTTACCAAGAAATGTCTTTCTTCACCAATGTGTTTCTGAGGGTGTTTAAAAACATGTACTGAAAGGTTGAAGTTCAACTCCCGTGGGAAACTTTATAAAAAAAAAAAAAAGCAGGTCAAAGTCCGGGTACTAGTCACAACTTATAGAAGGCAAAACGTGCAAAATTTCATTATGCTTTATGTAGCATGTGATATGTCTAACTCGGGCGTTTTCGTGATGCCGAATCCATTCCATGCATCGGTTTTGCTCAGAAAACATTCCTTGATTCTGACTAGGAGTGACCAGATCCAAACTGTTCATTTGAGGGACAGAAGTGTCGCATGTGTGGGACAAGTGGAGTGTGGAAACGGGACAAAATTAGTTAGCGAATTATTAAACATGTTGATGTCATTATTCCAAAAATATTTCAGGATTCCATTTGACACATTAGCATAATCAGCTGATCTAAAATCTAAAATAGCTGATCTACAATCTCAAAACGCGTCGCGCTGCGACGCGTTTTGAGGTTGTAGATCAGCTATTTTTGATAGGACAGTATGTGATGGCCTCTCTAGAGTGAGTGTGGACATATAGTGGTACCATGGGGGGATTATTAAAAAAAAACACAGCAAGAAAAGATACAACAGAAATCCAACTATTAGGGCACTACAAATTATTGGGGACATTTTGAACACTGATGCACAATGTGTCACAATGTGGGACAGAGTCTCAATTTGTGGGACACTTGAAAAATCTTGAAAATGAGGGACTGTCCCACGCAAAGAGGGACATCTGGTCACCCTAGTTCTGACGCGGCCTGACGTCAGAACCGCAATCGCCTTATCTCCAATTTATCCGGCGTGAACACCTGTCTTGCTCCCTTTTGTCTTGCATGTTTACTTAACATGTAGGCATAATAAAGACAGCCGTCAAATAATAAAAAAGTGCACTATTTATAGGCACGTGCACACACACACACACACACACACACACACACACACACACACACACACACACACACACACACACACACACACGTGCGCAGGCCTTATCAACACCCGTACAGTAATCAGTGGAGAACAGAGCGTCACGTTGTCGACCAGGAAGAGTTCTTAGTGTTCCCGCTATAGCCTGCAACGCCGACACGAAAAGCTCATTGAAAGCTCTATCTGTTCCTCTCATCTCCTCTCCTGTGCTCTGCTCTCTTCATCACATCCCAAACTAACACTCTCCCTGTGTTTACAATACATTCCTGTCTTTTTTTTTTGTGGCTCCCTGCTAGGTTTAACACAGGGGTCGGCAACCCAAGATGTTGAAAGAGCCATTTTAAACCCAAAATTAAATTCAAAATCAGTCTGGAGCCGCATTTTAGTATTTTTTTTTCCTGAGAGTGTGCAAATGTGAACCAAATGGACCCTGGCGGGTCCATTTGGTTCCATTTGCACACTCTCAGAAAAAAAGGTCCTCAAAGAAAAATCATTAACATGGTGAAACACAACCTTTCTTCAGAAATGGAGTTTCTAAAAAAAAATAAAGGAGTTTTACAGAACTCCATTTCTAGTCCACACAACATCTCTAAGGTATATTAATGACATGGTAAACTGAGTAAACCTTTGAAAATGGGTGGTTCAGATTGAAAGCTCCACCTCTGATAACTGCTGGGCTTTTTTTGACATGGCCAAGTGCTACTTTAACTGGAAACTGTCAGACAGCGCAACACGTTTTGGGTGACTGAAATGTTTATATTATTTTGGTGTGGATCACCCCAGTGTGTGTATGTAATAATGCTACAGCCACTGAGCCACTAGGGCTGTGTTCTGGAGCCGCATGCGGCTCCTGAGCCGCAGGTTGCTGACCCCTGGTTTAACGTTACCTCAGCAGTAGCCTTAGATTTAGACTACGGTAGTGTGTAAGGACAGGACCTTTTTTTTCCGATTCTGACTCTATTCCCGCTTAACAAGAGTCTTAACTCATTGACCGCTAGGGGGACCTTCTTTGTTTCCTCTCCATTGCCGCGGCTCAAACCAGTTCGATCGGTAAAAAAGCCCTTATTTTGAAGCTCAGATCTCCTAAACAGGATGTGCTGTTTCTGTTATGCTGTGTCTGTTGTCTTGCCTAATCGGTCATCTGGCGATCTGCCCATATACATCCGGGTCACAAGTCAGGAAGAGCCGTGTAGCGCTAGTTGATTCACCAGTGCGACAACCCCATTCAGAGCGAAAACACAGGAGAGCCGTTTGAATGCATTGGATTGAATGGAAGTGAATGGGACAAAAAAAAAAGAGTTGTCGCTCAATTCTGTTCCAAATGAAAGTTAGCAACGGGATGATCATCAGACGATGCGCACGGACTAATAGTTGGATTAAAGAATGAAATCTACATCTCGTCGTGATACGAGCCGTCCGCGTTACCGGCAGTGGGGTTCTAACGGGATGTCCACGAGCCCGCGTTATCGGCGCGAAGAGAATTAAGCTCACATCTGTCTGTCGTTGTGCTTGAGGTGGAAGGAGTGTTTATGGCTCAAAGTAGGGTTGTCCCGATGCAACTTTTTCATTTAATTTCTGATCCGATCCTGATGCCACAATTTCTGTTAGCCGATACCGATACCAAATACCAATATCAGAGAAAAAATATATATGTAATAATATATAAAAAAAGAAAAAATACCCCTGTTTGGATCTGTGGTTAGGCTGGCTTATTTGCCAATATATGTCCCAGTAATGACAAATCCCGATGCTTTTCCGATACCCATACAGTATTTGCCGATACTGATATAACAAAAAAGGGACAAAAAAAAGAGTTGATCCGATACTTTTCCCGATACCCATACAGTATCAGGACATCCCTAGCTCAAAGTACAAATACAACAACCCATTCAATCCAATGCATTCAAAAGCCTCTCCTGAGAATCACCCCCTGAATGCTGTGGGCGCATGGGTAGATCCACTAGGGCTAGACGTCACTTTCTGACTTTCGACCCGGAACTTTTTGCTCAGATCGTGAGAGGACAGGTTAGTCAAGACACCAGAAACAGCATGACGTCATCGGAGATCTGGCGCTTCAAAATAATATATATATATATATATATATATATATATATATATATATATATATATATATATATATATATATAATATATATATATATATATATTTTTTTAAACTGTGGCATAGAGCAGAAAACGACGAACACGCGCTTGCGGTCGGTGTGTTAATTTTTATCCCACGACTTTGTAACCCATTTTTCACCCAGTGCCAATTAACCCATTGTGTCCTGACCCTCGATTGGAGTTTCTGACACCAGATTATGCAGTAGTTCCTGACACCAGATTATAGCAGCAGCAACATTCTAGATTTTGACGCTAGATTCTACAGTAGTTTCTGACACTAGTCTATAGTTATTGACACTAAATTATAGTTTCTGATGCTATGATCTACTTTTTGACACTAGAATCTAGTTTCTGACGCTAGAATCGAGTTTTTGGCACTAGATTCTATAGTTTCTAACACTAGATTCTAGTTTTTTCTGAAAAATCTGTGCTCCTGTGTCAGTGATGCTAACATATTTCTAGCCAAGGACCACCAGAATTATCCATATTTGGCTGCAGACCGCCATCTGAAAACATGTTGTTCTCGGGGTTCCCCAGAAGCGAAAAATTGAGATAAAATGTTTGCTTCCAAAATAATGCATTCAGAGATTTGCAGCACATTTTCACAATTTTTCAAAAATAGCAGAACAACAAGCTTGTTGATCTGCTATTTTTCAACAGATAAAACACCAAAACGCGTTCAGGACGCTAATGTGATCCTGGGCTGGATACGTTAAAAAGTGGTCTTTCAAGAAAAGTAATAACATTACAATAATATATAACTAGTAACTAATGTTTTGCTTTGGCAATGTTATCGTATGTTTTCTCGTGCCAATAAAGCCATTTGCATTCAATTGAAAAATTGAAAAATAGTTATTGCCCAACACTGCGATATGAAATGGCGTGTTTCGTTTTGACAGACACGTGGTTGATTCATGGTATTGTTGTGTCAGGCAGGCCAGGCCAGGCCAGGCCAGGCCAGGCCAGGCTCGGGGCCACAGAGACCTTGGCCAGGCTCCGGGCTTCTTTTTTCCGTCAGCAGATGCAGTGATGGTAGCCAGATGGCAGCGGGCATGGGCTGGCCTGTCCTGTCCGTCGCTGCTTTACAAGCGATAACTGTTCCATGTGTGTGCAGAGGTTGACACTAAGGTCTCCGAGGCACTTGCCCATCGGGCAAGTGCAAGTCAGGTTCTACTTGCCCTCAGGTCATGGTCACTTGCCCCCAAAAAATATATTGTAAATTTTACATTTTCCAGGGTTCCAGGTGGTCCCCAGCTAAGTTGGTTAACCAGATGTAACTCTTGAGAACGTAAAAATGAAACCAAATGGACCCTTGCGGGTCCATTTGGTTTCATTTTTACGCTCTCAAGAGTTAAAATTCATCATCTCAATTAGCCCATAGTGGTCACAGACCCAGTGGTCCCTGACCCCAGCGAAATGATAGTTTGGAACCAAATGAACCTGGGAGAGAGATAGGTAGAGATAGCTAGAAAGCAGGGAAAGACACAGAGGCAGAGTGCAATGACTGCCTTCAAGACAAATTTATCTTGTGTTGTGTTATAGTGCACTAAGTTGCACACTTGCCCGATCGGGCAACCAGGTAGCAGTCTTCACTTGCCCCACCATTTTTTTTACTTGCCCCGGGCAAGCGGGCAAGTGTTAGTGTCAAGCCCTGGTGTGTTGTGTTTACAACACAAGCTATATTTGTAGGATCCACCCGTCGTGGCTTTCATTCAGCAACTCCCATGTTTCCATTATGGTAGGGGATTTCAACTAGTGGTCCGGGGACCACCGGTGGAGCGGTGAGAGAGTTCCTGTTGGTCCCCAGGCTAAGTGATGTGAAGTGGGTTAACCAGATGTAACTCTTTGAGAGCGTGAACATGAAACCAAATATTCATTGTGTGAATAAGCCCCCATGTCCACACAACTAGAGAATGTAGAAGATTAACGGTCATTTTGATCTGTAGGTTTGACTGTTTTGTTTCCCCAAATCCTGGAATCCAGCCTGGAATTGTGGACAAAAACAAAAGGAATCTTTAGTTTTGGGGTCTGTGGGGGCTAAAATGTCATCAAGTGGTGGTCCGTGGCTCAAATGCTGAATAAATAGTGGGACCTGGGACCAAAAAGGTTGAAAACCACTGCTATAGTGGGACTTGCTGTACATGCCGTTGGCCTCTAAAAACGCAGCCTTACGGGCGATTAGTTTCTGTCTCTGTCTGTCTCTCTCTCTCTCTCATGCTGGCGGAAGCGAAATAAGCCTGAACGTGTGTGACATTGTAAAAACGCCAGCGAGCAGGAGGAAATATTCAGCACAGGGAGAGAGAGAGAGAGAGAGAGAGAGAGAGAGAGAGAGAGAGGAAAAGCTACAGCCTGAACTCCCACTCAGTATCCCAACCGACATTCCTAATAAGGTCCGCGCACACATGCAGCGCCGGTGCCAACAGAGACGGGCGGACGGACGGACACACACCCATACACACACACACACACACGAAAACACAGTGTCGAGTCCAACCCCAGAAGGGGAAGCGGCGGGTGGGTGGGTGCAGGGAGGGTTTGCGGGGGCACTCAGGGGATAATAGCGTACAAAACATGCGCCCCCAACAACAACAACAACCCCCCCCACACCATCCGTCACAAGCCTTGACGTTTCCCAGAAATCAACAGAACGGTCACGACGACGCTGATACTTTCTGTAACAACAACAACAACAACGAAACAAAAAAAAACTATAGAGTGGATAACGGTTCGCAATGAAACGCAAACACGAGAGGGATAAAAAAAAAAAAACTGCCCTCCCTCGTCGGCGGCGGCGCCTAAGTTAACCCATAATGAAATGAAAAATGATTCAATGATTTTTGCGCCACGTTTTCACCGTTTTCAAAAATATCAGACGCACAAGCTCACAGCGTGCTACGAACTAAATGAACCCATTGTGTCCTGATCAGATTTTCACAATTTTTCAAGCTCGTATCGCGCCACTCGGTGGCGCGATATGAGCTTGTAGGTCTGCTATTTTTCAACAGCTTAAAAACACCAAAACGCGTTCAGTACCCAAAGGTTCATGCTAACGTGTTAATGATGCCATGTGATGCTACGTAATGCTAATAATGCTAACTAATGATAACAACGCTCAGAACAACCAAAGGCGTTCCCACCAAATATGGCTTAAATTCCTAAATAGACGACGGGACGGTCGTCTGCCAAGATACGGGACTTACTGGGGCCTCACACTTATTTTCTTGCGACCCTGTTAATAATGCATAATGTAGCTGGTCTGCATGGTCACCGCAACAAGGACATATTTTTTTCTCACGGAGCCCTTGGGGATTAATTCGAGGAGGTATAGAGTGTCACATTTTAAGATATAAACGTGATAAAGAAGTAAATCCTGCTGTTTGTGCGTTTTATTTCACTGCAGTGGGAGTTGTGTATTTTTTTTTCCACAGGGGCATAGTGTATATACAGTATATTGGCTCATGTTTAAAGAGTCCCCATGCCTGCAGGTGCTGAGCTCAACACTGTGTCTGTCTGGGGCCAGGGGCGGATGTAACATTTCTCAATTGTGGGGGCAGGGGAAAATGCCGCCCCCATACCATTTTCTGTTCCAGGACCTATTTTAAGCATCGATAATAACATCAGTTGTTGTTGGAGTTGCACCAGACACGCAGCATGCATAAAGCTAAAGGTCTGACTCAGAGAGTTTTCTATTTTCAATGATGAAATGCTGTTGGTTTAAGTGGTGCCACAGCTGTAGTTAGTTAGTAGTAGTAGTGTTTCAAATCATTTAAAATTTATAAGCACTTTAATTTAAAATATCTTTGGTTGTTTCGCATGCCATCGTGTTTGGTGCAGGGGTAGTCTGGACGTTTAGGGGGGCATTGCCCCCCCCCCGCAATGCCCATGTCTAGATCCGGCCCTGTCTAGAGGCTCTACCGCGGTGGCTCTCAGTAGCAGGGAGAGTTCAAGGTTACAGCTGAAGCCGCGGTGTGTCTCCCAGCAAGTTGTTGCACGCAGGCTGTGTGTGTGTGTGTGTGTGTGTGTGTGTGTGTGTGTGTGTGTGTGTGTGTGTGTGTGTGTGTGTGTGTGTGTGTGTGTGTGTGTGTGTGTGTGTGTGTGTGTGTGTGTGTGTGTGTGTGTGTGTGTGTGTGTGTGTGTGTGTGTGTGTGTACTGTAAGCGGGACCTCAGGAGCCCTTTTTTTTGTTTTTTTACGTGTCACAACTGGTGAGAAAGACGGGAGTTCCTCTCGCATATAATCGAGTGTCTGGTAAAAACAACTTTCCCACCATGCTTCCGATCTGAACATCATTAACGTCCACCATGATGAAAACAGGAACCGAGTGGGGGCGATGGGTGGGCTAGAAAAGACCCTACTGAGACTCCAAGATCTTTTACTTGGAACAGTAGCTGGGCCAGTGGTAACCCATGTACAGTACATATCACTGTTATTATTGCTTTTTTCCACAGAAAAAGTGGGTAATATTTAATGTTACTCTGCCAAAACAGGCCTTGTTACTTATTACAAAGGGACTTGTTGTTGCGTGTAGGGGTGTAAATCACACCCATCATGGCGATTCGATTCAGTATCGATTTCCTGACCCAACGATTAGATTTTTTTTTTCGATACTCAAGAATACACCACGATTCGATTCGATTTCTCTTAACTAATATAATTTTATATATATTACTCTCCTAAGTAACATTGCTCAAAACTGATCAGGACACCCACTGAGCTCTCTCTCTCTCTCCCTCTCTCTCTCTCTCTCCCTCTCTCTCTCTCTCTCTCTCTCTCTCTCTCTCTCTCTCTCTCTCTCTCTCTCTCTCTCTCTCTCTCTCTCTCTCTCTCTCTCTCTCTCTCATCGCCCCTGAGCCAAAATCATGTTCCCGCTGTGAAACACGCAACAATAAAGTGATATCTGATTCTGAGAATTATTGCTTTTTACCTGCTCCAGATTAGATTCAATCCAAAGGTACTGCGGTGCTCACATTTCTCCTGATATACCCTGTCGCACCTGGAAAGAAAATATATGTACATATGTGTTTTAATATAATATATGTCACATATACTGTATGAAATTGTCCTCCATGCATACTGTACAGTACATGATTTCATTTAATTTCTTTTACTAACGTGGGACTAAAGGTTTTGATTTTCCACAGACTAAAACTGATTAAAACCTCTTTGATTTCCTGTCGACTAAAACTAGACTAAAACTATCAAGGACAGAGATGACAACATGTGACTAATTAAGACTAATTAAGCATTTTTTTTTCCAAATGACTAAAGTCTGACTCAAATGAATGAATAGGCATTTCATCCAAAAGACTATTGACTGACTAAATCAGTGGTTTTCAACCGGTGGTCCGGCGACCACCAGTTTGTCCTTGAGAGGGTTCCAGGTGGTCCCTAAGTTGGATAACCAGATGTAACTCTTGAGAACGTAAACATGAAACCAACAGGTGGTTTTCAACAGGTGGTCCGGGAACCAGCGGTGGTCCGTAAGAGGATTCCAGGTGGTCCTCAGGCCTAAATGGAAAGTTGGTTAACCAGATGTACTGTAACTCTTTGAGAGCGTAAAAATGAAACATCTTATGCTCTCAAGAGTTAAAATACACAACTAGAAAATGTAGAAGATTAATGGTCATTTATGATCTGTATGTTTGCCTGTTTTTGTTTCCCAAATCCAGCCTGGAATTAAGGACGAAAGCAAAAGAAATCTTTAGTTTTGGGGTCTGTGGGGCTAAAATGTCATCAAATGGTGATCCTCTGTGGCTCAAATGCTGAATAAATAGTAGGCCCTGGTATGAAAAAGGTTGAAAAATACTGGTATACAGTATATGTTACACATGACTTTATTGTTTTCCCCGCAACACAATCTGAATTGTAGGTTATACATGTGTGCAGAATTCTGCGGCGCATTAGGATCTACAAACTACTGCACATCTCTGTGGTTATCCGCCGATCTTGTATGGACAGATAGTGAGACACAGAAAGACACACAGAGAGAGAGGGAGAGAGAGAGACAGAGAGACACAGAGAGAGAGGGAGAGAGAGAGACAGAGAGACACAGAGAGAGAGAGAGAGAGAGAGAGAGAGAGAGAGAGAGAGACACAGAGAGAGAGAGAGAGAGAGAGACACAGACACAGAAAGACACACAGAGAGAGAGGGAGAGAGAGAGACAGAGAGACACAGAGAGAGAGAGAGAGACAGAGAGAGACAGAGACACAGAGAGACAGAAGAGACACAGAGAGACAGAGAGACAGAGAGACAGAGAGAGAGAGAGAGAGGGTTTATAATGCTAAACACAAACTGTGTTCCCCTCTCTGTTCTGAAAGCAGGAGGGAGCTTAGGGAGCCCCTGTCTGAGTGGAACAGCATTAGCGCAGGCATTAAACACTCAGAGCCAGGGATTCCCACGGGGACGGCCAAATGGATTCTCCCTTTTCGCCCGTGGAAATCACAACAGCCAGGAGCACTTTGTTAGGGAGCACTTTGCCGCAATCACGTCCGATATTGATGCTCATTGCTTTTTTTTTTTTTCTCCCTCCGCGATCCGAGGGCCGCGCGACGCAGCGCGTCAGAGAGAGAGAGAGAGAGAGAGAGAGAGAGAATACACAGTATAAGCAATTTGGAATCTAAATGTTTGTCGTGGCTAATGGTTTGGTTGTGTAATACTAGCTTAGCAGCAATAAAGACAAAGATGGGATATTTGCCTCATTGAGTGCACAGCGTGACTAAAGCAGTCAGGAAGGGGCAGGGGTGGATCTAGGCATGGGCATGGGGGGGGTGCAATGCCCCCCTAAATGCCCTGACTGCCCCACCAAACACGACGGCATGGAAACAACCCAAATGTCAGTGTTTGCTTTATGTATGCTACTAACTAACCACAGTTGTTGTACCACTAAACCAATACATTTCGTTATTGCAACAATCACATCACGTGCCTGTTGCGACTTCAACAACAACTGATGTTATTATTGTTGCTTAATTGCCTAATAAAAGTCCTGTAACCGAAAATGGTATGGGTGCGACTTCATCGCCTGTGGCGCGAAGCGACACAGGCGATGAAGTCGCCCCCATACCATTTTCTCCTGCCCCCCCCCCCCCCCCCCCCCAAATTGGGAAATGTTACATCCGCCCCTGGGAAGGGGATATATAAAGTAGTGCTGCAAGAACTGGCCAAAAATTACATTTGAATATTCCTCTTAAAACCCCATGTGGATTCGAACGAATGTCGAATTATTCAAATATCGAATGTATACAATATCAATATGAAATATTGCAGCCTAATATGCTGTAAAACATCCTCTTTGTGTCCTCTAGTTGCTCCAGTTCTGTATTGTCCACAGTTGGTGCTGAGAAATGCGCTCTCACGAGGCTTGCAAGATCAAATTAACGATTTGAGTCATCTTTTGTATTAGTTTGTTTTAGTTTATGTGGGCCAGCGTCTTGTGGGAACTCGCACAGTATTTTTATTACTATTTATTTTAAATTCAAACCTTAAATTGACATTCCAATGTTCTTTACATTTTAATATTCGAATATTATTTTGAATATGGAATGTTTGTTTGTCAGCACTAATATATAGCTAGATAGTCAGTCAATCAGTCCGTCCGTCCTGCAGACAGTCCAGAACTTTGCTGTGGTCATGAACACTATGAATGTATGAACGCTATGTATGTGAATGTCTGCTATTTTTCAATGAAAGGTAAAACACCAGCACAGTACAGAATGGTTTAAACCCCCAAAATGCAACTACTTTTACTACTACTACTACTACTACTTTTATTTTTATTTTTTTTACTCTGTAATGTACTGTAGTTCACTGGCAACAGGGAGGAACTCCTTATGTAGTCAGCTCACTCTACAGTAGGGAGGATTATGTCAACAAAAGAAAAAATATATTAGATATTTGAATTAAGTCGACTGGGTGCTGGGCTAAAATAGACTTCAGCGGATAAGAGATGGGGCCCCGCACACCACTGGTACAAAAAGACTATCTTTATTGTTAGAATGACAACGTTTCGATCGTCAAGATCTTCATCAGGTCATATATTTGAATTAAGTGAAATCAAATTTTTAAAAAAGAGTACCGTTGCGAAGTAAGTGCTGCAGAAGTGACTGACACCGGTGGTGAGAATATTGTTCGTGCTCGCAGGCACTCGGGTAACCAGGGACCCAGGGAGCCCCAAAGCGGTCTGAAGAAGTGGTTGCACCACTTAAATACTAGCTCCGGAAAAGATGAGCCAAGTGGGTGCCTCGCTCGGCGAGCGGGTCGAATGCGATGCACGTTGGAAAGCCATTTGCATGAAGGTTCTGCTTAAATTATACCACTTAGCATTTATTTTCTAAAAAAAAACGCTACTAGTGGTCCTTGGAGGCCATTGAGTCACCCAAAAGCTTCAGCAAGTAGCGCGCCGTTGTCGTGCTCGTCTAAATGGCAGCTCTACGTACATCTGCTTAACCAGCTTTCCATCATTTATCCTGGGGACCACCTGGCACCCTCTCAAGGTCCACTGGTGGTCCGCGGACGACTGGTTGACCACTGCAATACATCATATACTGTACTTTAAGCACTAAAACATGGTAATACATTTGACATCCTACATAGGTGTTATAACTGCTATCTAAAGGTTGCAAGTGCTGTGGCCTGAGATGGAGTCTGAAGAGGAGTGTTTTCAGACTGCAGTGGAAGATAGGGAGTGAGTCTGTGGTTCTGATTGTAATGGGAAGTGCCTTCCATAGTTTGGAGCCAGCCAAGAGTTTGGGTTGTGTGGTGCCACACAACTACCAGCTTCCCCTACCAGCTACCAGCTTCCCCGTGTCGGCTGGTCGGAGTGCACGGGAGAGCTTGTAGGATGCTATGGGATTAGCAAGATATGCTGGTGACATTCCTGTGGTTGCTTTGAATTAGGGCTGTTGAATGATTAAAAATTTTAATCAAATTAATCACAGCTTTCAAAATTAATTTAATCATGATTAATCACCATTCGAACTACGTCCAAAATATTCATGTTTTCCTGTACAGGATTCCAACATTTAAAAAAAGAAACAGAATCTGTGAAAAAAATAACCATTTAACTTTAAAATATTTATCAGAATAGGTGATCTACAAGCCCTCAATGCTTGTAGATCCTCCAGCTATACTCTATGGCTCTGGTTACAGGAAGACACACAGCTATGTCTCCGTAAAACCGTGCTCTAAACCAATTCCTTTCAATGAGAAAATGCTCAGTGGGTTGAGTCAGTGTGGATATGAGTTAATTGAGTTAAAAATTTTAATCAGATTAATCAAGAAAATTAATTTAATCCCATTAATTAACTATTTTCAACACCCTTACTTTGAATGCAAGCGTGAGAGTTTTTTAACTCTGTGTGCAGCGACCGGGAGCCAATGGAGGGAGCGGAGAAGGGGAGTGGTGAGTGAGTGAGTGTATGAGAATTTTGGCTGGTTAAAGACCGAGCAGGCTGCGGCATTTTGGATCAATTGGAGGGACTTAAGTGTGCATGCCGGTAGACCAGTAAGGAGGGAGTTACAGTAGTCCAGTTTTTGCATGATTGTTGTCATGGCTTTCAAATCTATTTAAGGGTATATTCATTGAATTCAAATATTATTTAATAAGGGATAAGAGGGGCCTTTTGCGATCACAAGTGGGGGTGAGCATCGGTGTACGTGCTCTTGCCACTGGCACTTACCCAACCACTGTAGAGTGTGTGCATGTGCACATCTCAACACCGCTTTTCCAAATCACTGACCCTTTAAGGGAGTCAAGATGCAAACCTTCTTTTCAATCTCTGTAGAAGAAATGAGGTGCCATCGTTCGGCATTGTAACGCTTCAAGAGGCTGCGGTGAAGCTCTGGGTCCAAAGGTTCAATTCCCAACGCCTGTTTGGTGGACCTTTGCTGCCTTTGATGTCAGTCGCTGACTCCTGACTCGTTTTCCTGTGAATCACTCTCCACTGCACGAAATAAGGACAGTGAAAAAATTGTAGTGGCAGTGCACTAGTGTAGTGGTTTTCAACCTTTTTGACACCAGGGCCCACTATTTATTCAGCATTTGAGCCACAGACCACCATTTAATGACATTTTAGCCCCACAGACCCCAAAACTCAAGATTTTGTTTTTGTACACAATACCAGGCTGGATTTGGGAAACAAAACAGTCAAACATACAGATCAAAATGACCATTAATCTTCTACATTCTCTAGTTGTGTAGACTTGGGCTAATTCACATGAAGAATATTTTAACTCTTGATAGTGTAAAGATGAAACCAAATGGACCCGCAAAGGTTTGTGTCCAATTGTGGACACAAACCTGAAAATTCTGAAAATTATTTTTCGAGTCACGTGTTCAAACACTGGATTGTGATTGGCTTAAAGAAAGCGGTTAATATAGGACAATCCTTAGGTTGGATCCGAGAAACTAAACTCAACATCAAGTGGTGGGTCCCTGGGCTACAATGCAGAATAAATTGGGCCCTGGTATCAAAAAGGCTGAAAAAAAACCCACTGCTTTAGACCTTTTTCTCTGTCATTAACCGGCAAGAGAAGCTCCGTCCGTTTTCCAGCCCCTCTCCTCTCCTCCATGTGCTCCTCATACCCATAAATGGCCATTCCCATACACACAAGTCACAAGTACCTTTTTCCCAGCAAACGTCTCTCTCACACACACACACACGCACACGCACACGCACACGCACACACACAACACACACACACCACACACACACACACAGAGCCCCAGCCTCCGGTCATGCCAC
>CM076977.1:50021817-50035074 GCA_039105355.1 Benthosema pterotum | reverse complement strand
CTCTCACGTATTAGGAGGACAATATCAGATATACCAGAAAAATGGGTTGTTTTCAAATAATCTGTCATTGTTCAAAGGGAGTTTTAGGTTATAGTGGGTTTGTATAGGAAGGGGGGCGGGCAGCTAAAATGAACATCAAATATCTAAATAGTGAATGGAGTAACATATAAACTGTGGTGTTTTCACATGAGACTGAGTAGGCTAGCTAGACCATAAAATGACCAAAGGTTGTTTGTGGAATATCCCTTTACGCCAAGAAGCCAGATTGACTAAATGCTGCCATCTAGCGACCTTTTTTTGAAACCACACACAAAAAAACGTTTCACTGGGTTGTGAACAAGTTTCTGCATAAAAATCCCCATGAACTGTAAATACGCACTGTGTTATAAAATATAACTTGATCCAAACTGAAACTTGGACTCCACTCTGATCTGTGTTACTAGTGATAACTGCAATGCTATTTTCAATAGACACTGTATGACATCTGCATATGGCACAGTTCTGTAAGTCTTAAGTTTATTCAAGTTGATTCTCTGGTTCCCTTTTCGGGGTTAGATTGACCAGTACAAGTCAAACTTTGTATACAAATGGAATGAAACGTCAGAGAAAGGGGAGAACTTGAAAACACTGCTAATAAGGGCAAACACACACTCAAATTATGTCACAAATGAATTCAATTCATACAGATTAAGACTTTATTTGGGTACAGAATGAACTGCTGTCCTAAAAATGCAGTTTCTAATTCCTGTCACCAACATCAAAACCTCCAGGCCATTTAATGCTGTCTCTATTAATTAAATATCTATGCTCAAACCAAGTCAAGTGTGTAGGGCAAGTGGTGATGTATATTTTATTTAGTAATAGCGCATATTTTATTTTGTTTGTTGCTTTGAGTACCGATGGTTTTTTGTGTCCATTTGTTCCCTGTTAAAAACAATAAAAAAAATTGAAGAAACTAGTGTCACACAGTGTCTTCAGCTTAGTTTTTGCTTCACCTTTTGGAAAATGGCAGAGTTTATGTTTCATGACAGTGAAATTAATGTAGAAGAAGACACCATTACAGAGACTGCATCAACACCTCCAACAAAATTCTCCTAGAGAGAACTGAAAGGTGATGTCACCCTGTGGAGAACGGTGTCATGTCACATTTTAGTTTTCAGTGGTCACCTTCTTCAGGTAAAACTGGACTATGAATAGGCCTTTAATGCCTCTGGGAACAGCAGAACACTGTAGTGATTCTCAGCCCTGTTTAATTTCAAGGACCCATGTTGGTCTGCCATTTAAGCGGGTTTTCAACATTTTTGACACCAGGGCCCACCAATTATTCAGCATTTGAGCCACGGACCACCATTTGAGGACATTTTAGCCCCACAGACCCCAAAACTAAAGATTTCTTTTGCTTTTGTCCACAATTCCAGGCTGGATTTGGGTAACAAAACATACAGAACAAAATGACCATTAATCTCCTGCCTTCTCTAGTTGTGTAGACTTGGGCTGATTCACATGGCATGAATATTTTAACTTTTGAGAGGTTAACCAAGTTTCCATCATTTAGCCTGGGGACCACCTGGAACCCTCTCAAGGACCACTGGTGGTCACCGGACCACCTGTTGAAAACCCCTGATTTAGCTGTACACCCCTGGACGACGGCAGAATGGCAGAGGCGCGGGCTGGAGTGCAGGATGGCGTGAGCGAGGACATGGAAGGGCTAGAGGTGCTGTTGCATCGTGGGTAGCTGGAGCTGGTGGGGTGGAGTGGGGTGCAGGCCAGGCTTGAAGTGGCACTGTGATGGTTTTTGTTGTCCAGCAACGGGATGCCCAGGCTGTGGATGAGGTGAGGCTTGCAGACCTAGTACCCAGTTAGGGGCGACCTGGAATTTAAGCAAAAGAAAGAAAAAAAAAAAAAAAACGATCAGTGTTTGATTAAGCCCATATTAGTCGGGGTTGACACTAAGGTCTCCGAGGCACTTGCCCATCGGGCAAGTGCAAGTCAGGTTCTACTTGCCCTCAGGTCATGGTCACTTGCCCCCCAAAAATATATTGCAAATTTTGCATTTAAGTTTATTTCTTACTTGGGTGCTTTAAACCAGGGGTTTTCAACAGGTGGTCCGGGACCACCAGTGGTCCCTGAGAGGGTTCCCGGTGGTCCCCCAGTTAAGTTGGTTAACCAGATGTAACTCTTGAGAACGTAAAAATGAAACCAAATGGACCCTTGCGGGTCCATTTGGTTTCATTTTTACACACTCAAGAGTTAAAATTCATCATCTTCATTAGCCCAGGTCTACACAACTAGAGAATGTAGAAGATTAATGGTCATTTTGATGTGTATGTTAATAATTTGCCTGTTTTGTTTCCCAAATCCAGCCTGGAATTGTGGACAGCTAGAAAGCAGGGAAAGACACAGAGGCAGAGTGCAATGACCACCTTCAAGACAAATTTATCTTGTGTTGTGTTAAAGTGCACTAAGTTGCACACTGGCCCGAGCAAGCCGGCCATCTAATATAACTATACTCGTAATCATCTGTTGATGTGATGAGATTAAAAGGTCTTTGGAATATCGATTAACTAACATTAAAACATATATACTGTACATCTTATCCTAACAGTAGCAGTCCATACAAGTGTGGCTAATCAAAAACATAGCATGAGATCAAGGCCTTAAGGGGAATTCTAGCCATTTTCAACATTTACAGTATGTCATTGATATACCTCAGAGAGTTGGAAGGACATGATAAACATTCTGTGTCATTCTGTGTTTCCTAGAAATGGAGGTCTGAAAAAAAAAACATGGTGAAACACAACTTGATGACATCAAGTTGTGTTTCACCATGTTAATGGATTTGCTTTTAGGATCTATTTTTCCGAGTCTACAAATGGAGCCAAATGGATGCATTAGGGTTCATTTGGTTCCATTTGTATGACCTCCGGAAAAAAAAAAAAAAAAAAAAAATCTTGAAAATGGATGAAATTCCACTTTAATTAAATGAGTGTACGAAAAAAACAGCTGTCGGTCGCCTGTGCTGCTATATCTGTTCATCTGCCGTATAGATGTTGCACAGGTTGTTACGGGACTTATATTAGGCAAATAATTTATAACATCAATAATAACATCAGCTGTTGTTGAAGTTTCAACAGACACGCAGCATGCATAAAGCTAAAGGTCTGACTCAGAGATTTCTGTTTTGACTTGAATGATGAAATGCTGTTGGTTTAGTGGTGCAACAATTTTAGTTAGTAGCAGCAGTAGTGTTTCATATCATTTTAAATATAAGCAGTTTCATTTGAAATACCTTGGTTGTTTTGCATGTTTGGTGGGGCAGACTGGGCATTTAGGGGGCATTGCCCCACCAAGCCCATGCCTAGATGATCCGCCCCTGTATCTATAGTGTAATGCCAAGTTACTAACCTCGGTAACCAAGCACTGGAATGTGGAACGAAGATGCAAGAAAAAAAGTTCCCCCATTGTGTGTTTCCAAGGAATGGAGGTCTGAAAAAAAGCATTAACATGGTGAAACTTGATGACATCATCAAGTTGTGTTTCACCATGTTAATGTTTTTTCTTCCAGAGCCATTTTTAATGAGGACAATGTTGATAATAGGTAGAATTACCCTCCAAGCGATTGGTGGCAACTCTTGGCATCACGCAGGGCTTGACCGATCGCTGGCTACTCTCCTGCAGCAACCACCATCAGGTTGTCAGCAACTTCCTCATCTATGCACCTAGGAGGAAAAAAAAAGTCGATTTTTCCAATAATCATTTGTGGGAAAATAACACTGAATGTAAAATAGAACTCCAATTAAATTATTAACTTTTTAGTATATTTCCATTGGTAAAATATAAACATAGCCTTATTATGTACAGCCGTATTTCTGTGAATTATTAGTCATTTATTAATGTATTAAGCCAGTGGTTTTCAACCAGTGGTCCCTGAGAGGATTCCAGGTGGTCCCCAGGCTAAATGATGGGAAGTTGGCTAACCAGGTCATCCAGATCTAACTCTTTGAGAGCGGAAAAAATGAAACCAAATGGACCCTTGTGAGTCGATTTGGTTTCATTTTTACGCTCTCAAGAGTTAAAATATTCATCTGAACCAGCCCAAATCTACACAACTAGAGTTTTATGTTTGCCTGTTATGTTTTCAAAGTCCAGCCTGGAATTGTAGATAAAAACAGAAGAAATCTTTGGGTTTTTGGTTTGTGGGGCTAAAATGTCATCAAATGGTGGCTCAAATTATGAATAAATAGTGGGCCCTGGTATGAAAAAGGAAAACCACTGTATTAAGCCATCGAACCGGTGTTTTTTTTTCCTACCAACTGACCTCGGCTTCCCCTCAATCAGTTATTAGAAAACAAATCACTGGTTTGTTGGGTGTTGTTATCCCTTACTCATACAATGTCAGAGCTATAGATGTTTCAGTCATTGTAAATGACCCATGAATAAATCCAGAGTCCTTGGAATCTAAACCGCTGTGTTAGAAAATGTTACTTAACAAATATTATAACGGAATTGCATTTCTGAGGGAAGTAGTCAAGGCATTCCACGTAGTGGCAGCTAGGGCTGTAGAAAGAAAATTTAGCCATCTTCTTTTCAAAATGTTGGCACCAGATTGTCGTTCATCCTACCATTAGTATTGTTAGCTGTGGGTGTTGTTGACTTTGACATTGTCAGGCATACAGCCACTGACGAGTGTAGTGTAGTGGAGGGGGGACGCGGGGGGACGGCGTCCCCCCACTTCTCACATCTAAAATATTTTTGGGTCTGAAAAAAATCATTAGCACGGTGAAATACATCTTGATGACATCATCAAGATGTGTTTCACCATGTTAATGAGAGTGTACAAAAGTGTACAAAAGTGAACCATTTGTACACTCTCAGAAAAAAATAATAATAAAATGGGGGGGAATTCCCCTTTCAGAGGCAAAAGAGGAAAAGGTCATGAAAAACTCATAGCGGAGCCCCTTTAATAAATGGAACATGTTTCCTGTTGGCGAGAGCCATTTACTCTTCAGGACTTTGGCTTTGACACAACAATGAGTCAGCAAGGTCAGGAACCGGAAAACAGGGAAAATGAGGAAGTGGGAATCGCCTGACAGATAATTTGGACAACTTACAACCATAAACTATAAATGTTTGATTGGGCACATGCTTGGTTACTGCAAAGGTAAATCTATAAATGGATGATACATTGAAAATTGTTTGTTTTTGTCTGTTTTTAACAGATTAGAGAAGGCCCAAAGGTTGAATGCTTAAATAATTTTGTCCCTATTTTGCAAGTGCAGACAGTGTGCTGGGTGTGTTACCGGCTGATACCAACAATACGTCACCACTGACCCTTTGCTGAACTGATCAGGTGTTGTTTATTGTGACAAATTTAAAAGGAAACAGTGTGTGTGTGTGTGTGTGTGTGTGTGTGTGTGTGTGTGTGTGTGTGTGTGTGTGTGTGTGTGTGTGTGTGTGTGTGTGTGTGTGTGTGTGTGTACCTCCAGTCGATGTTAGCACTACCGATGTAGAAGTGTTTCTTGTCCACCACCCAGAACTTGGTATGCAGGACCCCTGATGTCAGCTCTTTCATGTTTACCGTCCTGATGTCGGCCCCTGAAACGCAATGCATGCATGTTGTCACCATGCCACACCATGTCACACAGTGGCTAATTTCTTCTAACATCATATTCGATGATGAATAAGACCCAACATCCTTCAAGGGAAATTTCATCTTAACAGTTTTAGTTGGTAGAATTTAAATCCACATGATTGCAACCTCAGTGTTACGTTTCATGCTTTCATGAAATTGTGGCTGCATATACAATTTTAATGTAACAGTGTCTCTGTTACATGACGTCCCATTATACAATAATTCAATGTTGTCATAGTGCAGATAAATAAGACCCTTTTCACATTAGATCTGGAAGACAAAATTATATATTTTTGTCTTTCAAATTGTGAAAGGTACTCGTGCAATACTGCATGTACAGTACGATATTACAACGGAATTGCATTTCTGAGGGAAGTGGTCAGGGCATTCCATGTAGTGGCAGGGCTGTACAAAGACAATTTACCCATCTTTTTTCAAATGTTGGCACCAGATTGTCATTCGTCCTACCTCTAGTATTGTAGCTGTGGGTGTTGTTGACTTTGACATTGTCAGGTATGCAGCCACTGAAGGCAAACGGTCCCAGTTAAGTTTGTTGAATAGTCGGACTCAAAACTCCTGTATTTGAAACCATTTGATTCCATTTGTACACTCTCAGAAAAAAGGACCTAAAAGAAAAAAAAAAAAAAAAAAAACATTAACAAACACAAATTGATTATGTCATCAACTGTGTTTTCACCACAACAAGTTCAATCAACTAGAACATTTTAAAGCAATTTTAAAACAATAACAAAAAGTCCAATCATATACATCAGTGCAGCCTGATAACGACAGTCAGTCTTTCTGACATAAACACATTCATGAATAGGCCTACATAAATAGCGAAGAAAATCGATTTTGAACCTGGCGATTCGATGTTGATATCATGGCATTAATGATTGCACTATAATGGCATTTCGATTTTTTTTGCCCACACCTAGTGACAAAGCTGACCTTACAGGGGAAGAGGTCAGGGCTTGACACTAACACTTGCCCGCTTGCCCGGGGCAAGTAAAAAAAAAATGGTGGGGCAAGTGAAGACTGCTACCTGGTTGCCCGATCAGGCAAGTGTGCAACTTAGTGCACTATAACACAACACAAGATAAATTTGTCTTGAAGGCAGTCATTGCACTCTGCCTCTGTGTCTTTCCCTGCTTTCTAGCTATCTCTACCTATCTCTCTCCCAGGTTCATTTGGTTCCAAACTATCATTTTGCTGGGTCAGGGACCACTGGGTCTGTGACCACTATGGGCTAATTAAGATGATGAATTTTAACTCTTGAGAGTGTAAAAATGAAACCAAATGGACCCACAAGGGTCCATTTGGTTTCATTTTTACACTCTCAAGAGTTACATCTGGTTAACCAACTTAGCTGGGGACCACCTGGAACCCTCTCAGGTCCCCGGACCACCTGTTGAAAACCCCTGGTTTAAAGCACCTAAGTAGGAAGTAAACTTAAATGCAAAATTTACAATATATTTTTGGGGGGGACAAGTGACCATGACCTGAGGGCAAGTAGAACCTGATTTGCACTTGCCCGATGGGCAAGTGCCTCGGAGACCTTAGTGTCAACCCCTGGAGGTAATGGCAGAGCCAGTTGCCTAAATACTGTGTATCCCATTGAATATTCCATATTCAATGGAATATTGCATATTCCATTGAAGAAACCAACAACGAAAGGAAGCTCAAGGGGACATGTAGAAAAGGGGGCATCTATGACAAAAATCAAGTGCAATATATGTGATGTCACAGCGATCAAGGTATCGATGCCGAATGTGTTTTGGTGTGGAATTCTCCTTTCAAGTTGCCCATAATACGAGTGTTTGCACAAATCATGCCAACACACAGATTCTGGATTCTGTAGGCTATAGGCAATCAGACTATACCAGTGTATCAACCAATGGGACAATAGGGTTTCTGCATTCAATTAATCAACATGCTACAGAAAGTGGCAATTTCAAACCTTATTGTACACCGTTTTAGAGGCATTTTGTACTTTCACATGTGGTCGTAAATCATAACAGCTCAACTCTGTTGCATGAAATAATGATATAAAACAAGTAGTAGAATAAAGATTCTGTTTGTTATTCCAACAATATATCTGATTCCGTAACCTTGGGCATGCCAAGTCTTCTCCTCTTACTCAACTCAGTTTAATTACCATGTTAAACAAGACCCTTGTCACTTCAACGTCGTGTACAATTGTACAACACTACCACACTACAATTCCAATGATCAGGGCTTGACACTAACACTTGCCCGCTTGCCCGGGGCAAGTAAAAAAAAAATGGTGGGGCAAGTGAAGACTGCTATCTGGTTGCAACTTGCACTATAACACAACACAAGATACATTTGTCTTAAGGTGGTCATTGCGACCTGGGCTAATTAAGATGATGAATTTGTAAAGTGTAAAAATGAAACCAAATGGACCCTTGCGGGTCCATTTGGTTTCATTTTTACGTTCTCAAGAGTTACATCTGGTTAACCAACTTAGCTGGGGACCACCTGGAACCTCTCAGGGACCATGTGTTGAAAATCCCTGGTTTAAAGCACCCAAGTAGGAAGTAAACTTAAATGCAAAATTTACAATATATTTTGGGGGGGCAAGTGACCATGACCTGAGGGCAAGTAGAACCAAGTAGGCTAGAAACCAAGTGAAAGTGAGAAATGAGTAGAATCAAGTAGAACCAAGTAGAAATGAAACGAAATGGACCCTTGCGGGTCCATTTGGTTTCATTTTTACACCCTCAAGAGTTAAAATGTTCATCATGTGAATTAGCCCAACTTAGTCTACACAAACTAGAGAATGTAGAAGATTAATGGTCATTTAATGGTCATATTCCCTTCCAGGCGAGCATCTAGCGCATTCTAGTGCATTTTGGAAGTGCCACTAGTGCATTTTGGATTTTGGCAGTTGGCAACACTGATGTACAGTGTATTTACAGCATGCTTTCAAGTAACTACAGCGAATCTCAGTTAGCATGGGAATGTTTTCTTGTGTCGGATACACATCATGAAACCTTCAGTTTGGCTGCAAGTGCACGCACAAATTATGTAACATATAACTTTATTATACAGCAGCGATAGTGTTTACGTAGCCTACCTGTCTCTCTCACTCCCAGAACAAACTGAGGTCCTGAGGAGGAAACAGAGCATTGGAAATACAGAGTTACGCCAACTCCGTTCACTTCATGGGGCCAGTGCAATGGCGGCTCCTCTACATAGACCTCTACGGAATAGTGACAACAAATAGTGACAGCCGGAAGTTACTGAGTGCATTGGAGCCTATGGGGCTCACGCGAGTACTAGAACCACGTGACCAGACTATTTTCTGCCCCCTCAATGTCGCAACTCTGTCTATTTCAAAGGCTCTGTGGGAGGAAACGAACTGACGTGCGCAAACCACTCGAAACAGCTCTATAGACCTGTCACTCTAAGAAAATTTAAAATGAATATGTAACTTCTATCCCCTGACCCTTTCCTCAATATATTAATTAAATCATATCATATCTCTCTTTGATTTCTGCCAGCTCTTCCCTCAGTTGTTTTCTTTCTGCCTCATATTTTCTACAATTCACCATTACATGCTCTACTGTTTCCTCCTCTCCACAGCATTCACACCTCCCTGTCTAATGTTTCCCCATTACCTTTAGCGATGCATTTAGTCCTCCATGCCCGAATCTGAGTCTAGAAATTACAGTTTCCATCCTCCTGCTCCTTCCTGAATGCCAAATCTTTTTACCCCTACAACCCAGCTCCAATGGAGTGTTCCAGCTCAAACCATCCTGCAGTCAAACCACCTCAGAAAATATAGGGGTGCCTCTTTTGTAACGTTTACAATATCATCATATTTACACATACCTATGAATGGTGCCTGCCCCAAGGGATACAAATATGAACTATTTTCAAACTAAAGATATAAACATATTATACGTGTTTTAAATGTTCAATTCTAGTTATAGAGGACAAGTATATTTATCCATATGAGGCTTATTAGCCTGGGATCCATCAAATGGGTGTCCACAGGGTCACAACTTGAAAATGTTTGATAAACACTAGTAGATTGATTCAAGTTTAGAGGAAGCTTTCCTTACTAAACAAGTAAAATACCAACCATTAGTACAGGCCATTATACAACTGGGCTATACGTGTCGGCTCATTGTCTATATATTTGGCAGCCTGGGCCATGTCCACAGGCTAGTGGTCAGAGGTCTGGTGATTTTGGGGTTGCACAAGTATAAGGCAAAGCAGCTTGTAACATACTGTTCAATCTCCTCCATTATTGGCAGTCGGTCTATTTGGAGGAGAAGGTGCCTTCTTTACCTATGACCTTTTTTCTGTGTAATGACAGACTGAAGTGTCCAGTCAGTGTCCACATTCATGTGCATATGTGTTGTGTGCCTCCTGTACATTTAGTGGTCTTAGTTTGAACACTGAAATTTGATTGCTCAAGTGAGGGCTTCACAAGCAACTGAAAACATTTGGGCCCTTGATAATGTATTTTATAAATGTGGTCTCAAATAAAGAAATTGAAATGTGTGTGTGTGTGTGTGTGTGTGTGTGTGTGTGTGTGTGTGTGTGTGTGTGTGTGTGTGTGTGTGTGTGTGTGTGTGTGTGTGTGTGTGTGTGTGTGTGTGTGTGTGTGTGTGTGTGTGAGAGAGAGAGAGAGAGAAAGAGAGAGAGAGAGAAAGAGAGAGAGAGTCCGTCTGAGTGTGAGGGACTCGAGAGGGACACCCAAGAACCTTGAGAATTGATCAATACTGTCAACGTGTCCTTGTAATGCTGAGCGATGCCCACACAGACTGAGGTGACAATGAAATCCCTGGGCCAATGTAACTGGCCTCATTTCAACAATACTACTATTATTAATGACACAGATGGAAGACAAGAATGCTTACACGTGTAAATGTGGTTCACACAGACACACAATGCTGGGCATAGACGGGGATAGCGCCCATATAGCCTGCACACACATTTGGCTTCAATGCTTCTTTTTGGTGACCACACCTGAAGGGCAGATATTTTATTCCTTCACATTGTGGTATTGCTCACCAAACCACCCAAAACAACTTTGGTGAGCAGCACCATCGGACATGCCCATGGGTACCCCTATATGTTTTCAACCTCTGTGATGTGCGAGACTCGCAATGACTGGACTGTGTCAGCCGTTTGTGTGGGTGCGCTTTGCTGTTTTTTCGTCTTGGTCGCATATAACTTATAAGTAAATTACAATTCCAACTCTCACATATTTGGGCCCAATGGGTAAAGAAGGTGATGCCATGATAACAAAGCTTCGATAAAGGACCTACTTTAGCTGAATTAGGTGACATGTTTTCTTCTCCAGGAAGGGCGAGATAGCAGCCAAAAACAGGTTGCGACTATGCGATGATGACAGTTGATGGTTAAGGGTTTGGGTAGGGTTAGGGAGGGTTTAGTTAGGGTAAGGATATGGGTTAGGGCAGGGGTTTGGTTAGGCGGTTATGGTAAGGGTTGGTTAGGATATGGAATGGATATGGATTAGGGCAGGGGTGCCCAAAAGGTAGATGGTGATCTACCAGTAGGCCTAGATCACACAGGCCATGCAGGTAGATCACATGACAGTCCCCCCCCAGCACTTGGACCCTTATAGATCTGTAACTCATTTGGTTTCATTTTAAACTGTCAAGAGTTAAATTATATTTAACCATCTGAAGTACGTAATTTTCCACACAATTACAAAATGGAGAATAATTGTTATTTTGACCAACATTATGCCAGTTTTCTTTACCAATTGTGGACAAAAAATGTGAAAGTTATTAGCTTTGGGTGCAAGAGACTAAATTCAACATCACAAACTGTCAACTCAAACCCCAAGTACTGTTTTAAAACAATTCCCCCCCTCCATTTTTCATTATAAGTGCATTATTCTTAAACACTATAACAGTTAAGTAACACCATCACTACTATTTCAAAGTCAAACTTTCTTGGGGGGCCTTGAAATGGATTTTTTTTTAATGTGTAGGGACCAGATTCAGGGAAGCAAATACGCCCACGCACTGAAGCGTATCGACATTAACGGTCATTCTCTCACCTCGCCGGTAATCAGAAAGAAGAATTTTACACCGCAGGACGAGAAGTTCATCGCGCAGCCGTCGGACAATACGCACATTGACAAGTCAGCCCAGGAGGTGGTGTAAGCACCACAGGGCTTGCGTATATGTACCTGCAACAGTGGAGTTGATACCAGGGCACACTATTTAATCAGCATTTGAGCCACGGACCACCAAATGGACCCTTTGTGGGTCCATTTGGCTTCATTTTTATCCTGTGTGTGTGTGTGTGTGTGTGTGTGTGTGTGTGTGTGTGTGTGTGTGTGTGTGTGTGTGTGTGTGTGTGTGTGTGTGTGTGTGTGAACAAATCGCCGATCACCGAAATCAAAGGCATTATAAAGGGATTTAATGACAATTCCAGCTCTCAAACAAGGCCCGGATCTCTATGGAAATAATAATACATAGGTATACCTTTTTCCTTTAACAAAGAAAATAAACCTTACATTAATTATGTCCCCAAACGAATTTTTAAAAAAGTTCAATTTTACCACTGTATTAAAATAACAATTCTACAAGCTTACACGGCCCATCACTGCTTTTCCAACTCCACACAGAATAGTTTAATGTGCCTAGTAACTTACCTCCTTACGTCTTTTCAAAGGACCGTTATATCCGACATTGTAGCCTATATCCAGTGGAATGAATGCAGCTGCGACGGCGCTAAATTAATTAAATCACTGGAGCAGGTCTGTAGCCTACATATTGGGCCAAATCAATGAACTGCGCAAAGGTCCAACACCACCTCAAACTCGCTGGATTATAATTCAACACCGAAAATTATTGTGTCTGTTTTTGTTTTATCATGGATGGGTCTGTGCGACTCTCCAATCTCACAAATACCACATGCAGAGGCTGCTCTGCTGGGTGGCGCCCTTGCCAGAAATAGGCTAATAAATGAATGGCCTAAATAAATAAATGTGAGAATATGCTGTGCGTCGGGTTGAAATGCATGAGAAGGTAGGTATCCATAATCCATATGTAGAAAACGGATGCTTTTGGTGGTGGTCCAGGACCCCCCCTGACTTTTTCACTTAGTTTTGTAGTTCTTCACAATAGCCTATTATTTATTCGAGGACGAGGAGGAGTGATCAGTCCATAGCCTAGACCCCGATGTCCCATGAACTTGTTGATCAGCTGATTTTGACAGCAGATACGCAATAATAAATATTATTATTGCCTGTTATATTATATTTCATTTAATATTGTAGGCAGCGTTGCTTAATAGATCTGACCCACATTCAGACTGGCATGATTGACTGTAATTAGCCTACTTAATTGGTTGCACAGCTGTGTAACATTCGATATTTTAACATTATAAAATATTGTAATATAGCCTCAAACATGTAGCCTACAGTATATTCGTTCGAATGAGGTTTTGCCTTATAGAATACATGGTGCTCAGTTTTTCAAATCAAGCCCATGATAATTAAAAGTAGGCCGGTCAGCGCACATGTGGTCTAAGCTGGCAGATAAAAAGGACGCATTATCTCTCTTCATATTGTTTGAAGTCATATAAAACCTATACCTATACCTATACCC
>CM076977.1:49984317-50011817 GCA_039105355.1 Benthosema pterotum | reverse complement strand
ATATTTATAGGATAAACGGGGGCTGTTCGTTCGTTCTATATAGCACATCTCATGGTTTATGCACGGAAATAGACATAGAGGTCATGCATGCGTGAGATGCAGAAATATAAGGCTAGCGAGTGAGAATGTAAACAAGTTAAGATCTAGATGTGCTGCTGGTGGTGCTGGTGTGTGTTTGGTGTGGTGGTATATAGGCTATGCTGGGATAGGCTACCCATCCCGTCGACGGATGACCTTGTGATAATCTCACACATCAGCCTCTGTCGCTTCTCTTTGTGTACAAGCGGATAAACCAAGCATTCATCTAAACAACAAAAAAATACAGAGCTAGCGACAGTAGGCCTATAATTCCCCCCTATAACGGGAATCCACCGCAGCTCAGACTGTGACATTGTTATTATTGCTTTATACAGCTGTATGTATGTATTTTTTGGGGGGTATAGCTTTATTTTTTGGTTTGAATGAGGAGGGAAAATGTTGTTTGCAAAGAAAAAAAAATATATATAACCATCCAATCATTTCTTTCATTATTCTGTGGTTATATTCCTCTGGATATGTCACCATGGCGATCACCATATTTGGTTTTTTGTTTACATGCTGTCATGCACCAAGCATTCCCATCACCCAGCATTGCATCCAGCCTATTCTTGGCCATGCATCGCATCATGGACGTGTTTGGACATTCAATATATAATAACTTTTTTTTTTACACATATCTGACTGCCTATTGATTGTGAATGTCTTTTTTTCACAATTCACATATTTCAGAAAAATACTCGTAAATGAACACAATATCCCCAAGGTTCATAAATAGGACTAACAGGCGTTGTTGACTTTCAGGTAAATACCCTACAATGAAAAAAACAAAACCCTTAATTCTAAAGACACGTATATTTGAGTGACCTACATTTATTTTTACTGCACAACGCCAATTATAAGATGTTGTAAAATAGCCTTGGCAGACAGAGAACCGTAATTTTTGGGGGGTGACCTGTTCAGTGTATTGTAACGTGTCTGATTCTTAAAATACAGACAGTATCTAAAGTACATTCTGCAGGCTTTAGTTGTGGAAACCAGAGCCGGATTTAGCCATACCCTACTAGGTTCGGCTGGAAGAATGGCAGGGTGGGCAACTCAAAAGTTTTTTTTTTTTTAATGAATCAGTGGTTTTCAACTTTTTGACACCAGGGCCCACTATTTAGTATTCAGCATTTGAGACACGGACCAACATTTGAGGACATTTTAGCCCCACAGAGCCCAAAACTAAAGATTTCTTTTGCTTTTGTCCACAATTCCAGGCTGGATTTGGGAAACAAAACTGTCAAACATGCAGATCAAAAATGATCATCAATCTTCTACATTCTCTAGTCGTGTAGACTTGGGCTATAATTCAGAGGATGAATATTTTTCATAACCAACTTTCCACCATTTAGCCTATAGGGGGACCTCCCTCACGGACCACTATAGTGTGTTCCCCGGACCACTGTTTGAAAACCACTGATATTACACTGTCATCGGGTGGGCATGAGGATGCACGTTTGGGTGCACCCCTGCCCTCCCTCTAGATCCGGCCCTGGTGGAGACGCGTGAGTGAAAGATGGAGGAAGAGGGGGGGGGGGGGGGGTGGGGGGTGGGGGGAGGGGGGGGGGGGGGGGGGGTAGTGTTGTTTAAGAGGATCGATGCGATGCTGAAAGCACTAAAGAGCCCTCCTCCTCCTCCTCTTCTCCTCTTTTACTGTATCTAAAACCATGGGGCTGGTCTCCCCCAAGGGACCCATTGCCTACAACACAACAGTCAGGGCAGAAACACAAGCACATCCATTTAGACAAATGAAAAGGTTGGGGATGATGATTATGAATGCTCCGCGCAAAGCCAAGCAAGCAAGAAGCCACGCTTGTTTTTTTTTTATTTTTTTTTTAAACTCTGAGTGGATTTGCTGTGGTGGTGCTTGGTGCTGAGAATGCCACCATAGGGTCAGTGCAGACAGCATTAAAGGGGAAGTCCATCCATTTTCAACATTTTACTATGTCGTTGATGTACCTTCGAGGTGTTGGGTGGACATGATAAAAAAAAAAAGTTCCCCCATTCTGTGTTCCCAAGAAATGGAGGTCTGAAGAAAACCCACTAACATGGTGAAACATCTTGATGACATCATCAAGATGTATTTTCACCATGTTACACACTTCTTTTTTTGAGAGCAAACAAATGGAACCAAATGAACCCGTTAGGGTTCATTTAGGTTGCATTTGTACGCTCTCAGAAAAAAATGTTGAAAATGGGTGGAATTCTCCTTTAACTTGATGACCAAAAATGGTATTCCATCGGGTGAGGGGAAAATATACAGTAGAAAACTGTTATAGGAACAGCTACCATATAGTGTTTGGGCTCCATTCTCGTCACATGCTAAACCCTTTATCCCAAACCTCTTATCCCTTGTTTTACTATTTTTAAACACTTTTGGGAATAGTTCAATGTGCCAATCTATTGACACGCTGTGAGCATGTTAGACTGGCTATTTGAACTATTGAAAAAATGTTTTTTTTTTTAATAGTTTAAAAGGGCAAAGAAGTTAAGGGATAAGGGGTTTAGCGGTGACGAAAATCTAGGCCTTTGTCTCTTCAGCACTGCCCCTGAAATTAACACACCAATGGAGATTTCAGCATTTGGAGGGGTGCGTTTAGCGTCCCTTTTATTTATAAACGACTGCCAATGACATCTCATTTAATGTTGCACTTCACTTTATACTGTACATGTTATTTTGGGTTAAAGGACCACTTCACCAATTTTCACTGTATCTCCGTGTAATAGAGCCACGCCCCTTTCATGACGTCGCCACTGGTTCCAGAAACGGAATCCTCATTCGTTATAATCATAGACTTTTCGAAAATGGTTCATAAAAACACGATTGCGCCGCGGACAAAACTCGGGTCGTGACAAATCATGACAACAAACACGATATTATCATATAATATCTGATTAGCGAGAAGTAGAAAGCGGCAGGATATGACACTTTTTGTTTCGTTTTTCATCTTTGAAATTATTCGATTATCCCAAAAGATTGTGTGGATTTGTCACGACCCGAGTTGGCTTTGTCCGCGGTGTAATCGTCTTTATATGAATCATTTTCTAAAAGTCTATGAGAAATACGAACAGGGAATCGGTTTCTGGAACAGGGACGGTGACATCACTGCGCAGCTCCATAGGTCCTCACTCATGTACATGATAAAATACCACTATTTTTCTCTACTCAGTCTGTGTCTCACAGGAGGGCTGTGGACAGTTCAGAAACCATGTCCTCTTTAAAAAAATATATATTTTTATTTTTATTATCGGGAGAACGATGGCTGCCATTTTTGCATTGCAACTTTTCAGAAATAGAAAGCCTGCAGTTACAGTATATTAGCTTGGATTGTCATTAGAGGACAGGTTTCTGAACTGTCTGCACAGCCCTCCTGTGAGACACAGACTGAGTGGAAAAAAAATAGGTGCTATTTTATCATATACGTCATCGAGGACCTATTTTATGAAGATACGCTGAAAAGGGTTGGTGAAATGTTCCTTTAACTTTGGAACATTTGAATTTGTTTTTATCCCAGTGAAATTGATCATTTACGATGCTATCGCTCCACAACATACAGTAGCATCTCATATACCTCTCGAGTTATGATGTTTATTGCTCTAGAATCCAATAACAGTGAGGTACTGAGGCTACAAGCTATGACACTTATCATCAATACGATCTTGTATGCTTCATAGACCTGCGCAGTGACTTCACCAACCCTGTTCAACTAGTGGATTCCTCATTCATTTTCCTCATAGACTTTTCGAAAATGGTTAATAAAAACACGATTGCGCCGCGGCCAAAGCCAACTCGGGTCGTGACAAATCATGACAACAAACACAATATCGTCATATAATACATAATTAGCAAGAACAAGCAAACTGCAAGACTTTTTGTTTCGTTTTTCATCTTCGAAATTATTTGATTGTCCCAAAAGTTTGTGTGTGCCATCATGATTCGTCACGACCCGAGTTGGCTTTGGCCGCGGCGTAATCGTCTTTATATAAATTATTTTCGAAACGTCTATGAGAAAAATGAATGGGGAATCCGTTTCTGGAACAGGGGTGGTGGTGTCACTGCGCAGGTCTATAACATACATACAGTATAGTACATGCATACTGCAGGTTCATTTCATGTATGAGTCCTGGCCCCGATGCCCTCCGCCTATTCTAGTCTATTTCTACCATTGTACACAATACAGTACATTAGTGGGCGATTATTTTTTATCCAAAGTGACTCACGCCGGCCGACACGAGTGTTTGCACATGTGATAAGGCCATGTTGGCATTGGTTATGAAAGCAACACAATGGCATTCAGGTGCACTCCACACCGACATGAGCTGCGTTCACTAGTGTGTACGCACGCTGTATGCACTTCCATTGTGGTGAAAAAGGTTACGTTCAGGGGTGGTGCTGAGAGATTCACAATAATGGCACCGATTCTCTGTATGATCGGTTTAAAGGTTTTTGACGACACACACGCGTCACACAACACACCCTGTGCTTCCTCTCTCTGTAGTGGCCTTCCTGCAGCCCCTATTTGAAAATGAAGGCATTCTATTCCCTCAAGAAACTCATGAGACTCATGGTAAGAGATATACCCTTTGATCTTGATCTTCCTTTTTTCCCCCCCCTTCTCTTCCCCTAATCTTTTTTCCTTCTTTCGTTTCTTTAAAGATTCAACAATGAAACGCTTATGATGATAATGTTACTTTGTTTGACAAGGGAAGGCCAATTTTGAGAGCAAGCCTTATGTCGTCCACAATCAAAATATTTGGACCCCAAAGGATTTGAATGGTTTGATTGCTATACAAGGCATGGCTCTTAAAAAAAAAGTTAAAATCACATTTAAAATACAGTGATAGTATAAAGTAGCATCTAAGATAAAATGTAAAAAGTAAAATGTGAATTAAAATGTTCTATAAGATCACCATATTCTATTCATTATCCAGATTATGCATGTTTATTGTTTTGTATGCTATACCAAGACCATAACATCCATTTTCATGCTTAAACAAATAATACATCCAGTATTTATGTTGTCATGTTGCACTGCATGACATATTCAAGTATGACTGGACCCCATGCTATAACCCGTGTCATCATATATACTGGATTTATGTTTGCCCATATACAATGTTATGTGGTTGTTCCTTGTGTAACATTGATGCAACATTCCCTTCTTCTTCTGTTTTTGAATGCTTTTTGTGATCTATGACAGCTACAGTATGCAGTGCACTGCCATTGAGCGGAAAAAACATGTTTATCATGACATTTGTGATTTCTCTTTTTCGCTCACTTGAATTAAAAAAAAGTTTGTGTGGTCATAACATGAGCGACAAGACAGCGGCGCTACTGAAAATATATGTTTAACTTTTTTGTTTTGTTTTGTTTTGTTTTAACCAACCACAGCAGTGGCTGATTATAATGTCACTGCGTGGCAGATTGAACCGTGTCCAAGACAAGAAATGACGAAGTCCAGGTTATTTCTCCGAATGCGTAAGAGTAGGCGAACGAATGAGCAAATGAAAGAAAAAAAAAAAAACACGGATGGAAGTTTAATTAAAGGGATATAGGAAAAGAAGCGACGTGATTTTTTTCCATTGTGCGATCCGAGGGGCTTGAGCCCAGGACTAAATCTGGATCTGTGCGAGACGAGGGACAAAAAAGTTAACTGGGCCCAGCTGACCTATGGAGAAAACAGGCTATCTCTCTCAACCATTCTAGCAGCCCTAAGGGCAGGGGCGGATGTAACATTTCCCAATTGGGGGGGGGGGGGGGGGGGGGGGGGGGGGCAGGAGAAAATGGTAAGAGGCCGGCTTCATCGCGATGAAGCCGCCCCCATACCATTTTCGGTTACAGGACTTTTATTAGTCAAGTAAAGCATCAATAATAACATCAGTTGTTGTTGAAGTTGCAACAGACACGTAGCATGCATAAAGCTAAAGGTCTGACTCAGAGAGTTTTCTGTTTTCAATGATGAAATGCTTTTGGTTTAGTGGTGACACCATCGCAGTTAGTAGCAGTAGTAGCGTTTCAATTCATTTTAAATACACTGTAAGCACTTTGAAATTTGAAATATCTTTGAAATTTGTTGTTGTTTTGCATGCCATCATGGTTGCGGTGGGGCAGTCAGGGCATTTAGGGGGGCATTGCCCCCCCCCTCCATGGCCATGCCTAGATCCGCCCCTGCCTAAGGGTCAGATTGCAGGGGAAAGGGGTGGAAGGAGAAGAAGAAAATGTCAATGCAATAACTTGAAGAGCTGCAAATCATTGGCCGGCGTCCTACAAAAAAAAAGGCTTAGATGAAAAGACCGACGGACGGACAGATTGTGGGGGTCGTCCCTCTTTTATACAACCACCACAACCTTCAGCTGCCTTGTTATCCAGTTATACCACCTCCACCTCCACATCATTCCATCACCATAACCTTACTGGACTGTTCAGATTGTCCCGTTTTGAACTTCATAGTGTCACCTTCACCAGGTTTACAGGTTGCAAACGGGGGTGGGTGAATTTCTTAGCCTTAACACAACCTCCCACAAGTGCAATTTTCTATTAAAAGCGTAAGGAATAGAGGGAAATAAAAAGAAGTAAAAACAGTCAGATAATATGTCAAATCCTCCTCTCTGTGCGTAAGTTGCCTGGTTAAGAAGAATAGGAATAAAATGGAGGCCCATTAAATGAAAATTGCAGCAGGTATAAAAAACGCAGTCTCTTGTGCGTGGTCAAAAATAGTGATTCGACGAAGGGGATTAACGCTTTGTGTATTGAACACGTTTTGGTGTTTTAGCTGTTGAAAAATAGCAGATCAACAAGCTCATATCGCGCCACCGAGTGGCGCGATATGAGCTTGTAGTTCTGCTATTTTTGAAAAATTGTGAAAATGTGGTGCAAATCTTGGAATACATTATTTCGGAAGCAAACATTTTTTAACTCAAATCTTTGCTTCTGGGGGATCCCTAGAAGTAACAACATGTTTTTGGATGAGGTTCTGCTGCTAAATCATAGATATTTCTGGGGGTCCTTCCTATGAAATATGTTAAGCATCACAAAAAGAGATTTTTCCAGAAAAAAAAACAAACAAACAAAAAAATAGAACCTCACGCCAGGGACTAGAATTTAGTGTCACAAACTAGAATTTAGTGTCATGGACTAGAGTCTAGTGTCGAGAACTAGAATCTAGTGAAACTGGAATCTCACTTCAGAAACTACGATCTACTGAGAGGAACTAGAATCTAGCATGAGGAAATAGAATCTAGTGTCGAAAACTAGAATACACAATGGCTTAAACGCTACTGGAGGGACGTCGCGGGAGGGTTTAATATAGCAGCAATCGTATTCCGTTATTTGGTGGTAACATAACCATTCAATAAACACTAGGGTGGGTTCCCTAATAGTAGTAGGCCCAGTCAGGGTATACCTCACTGATACGGACCTATTTTAAGACTCCCCCTCTCCTCTCCTCTACTCTCCTGTCTGTAGCTGTGAGATATAAGGTATTCATTTAGTAAATGGATGGACTGGCGATGGGGCTGCCCCTTTCACTGGTTTGATGAAGGGAGGTGTGGGGGAGGGGCTTGGCAACGCCTTTGACAAGTTAAAGGGGAGCTCCACCCATTTTCAGCATTTTACCATGTCATTCATATGGACATAATTGTGTGGACATAATTAGAAAGTTCCCCCCCATTCTGTGTTTCCTAGAAATGGAGGTCTGAAATAAATCATTAACATGGTGCAAAAACAGCTTGATGACGTCATCAAGTTGTGTTTCACCATGTTAATGATTTTTCTTTTAGGAAGCAAATGAACCCTAGCGGTGGTTCCATTTGCACCCTCTCAGAAAAAAAAAAAACTTTTGTTGATTTTTGTGTAGTTACCTTGCCGTGTTGTAAATCCAAATTGACTTCATTTCAGAAAAGAATCTTAATTTCCGACTGTTTTTGGCATGTTTATTAAAAAGAAACCCCCAGACTGGATCCGAGGATCTGGATCCAGACCTACAAATAGTAAAACGAAAGTTAACAATTTCATGAAAAAATAATACAACTATATGAGTTATGGTGATGCTCTATGGTGTCTGAACCAACTTTGTTTACGTGTGTTCACAGAATAAAAGAGAGTGACCTTTATAGAGTCAATGAGGGGCATATTTTGAATCACAAATTTCTTGCTCACTGGAACATGTTTCTTAATACTAGAGTGCCTGAGAGATAATTTTGAATGTTTTTGGGGGATATTTTAAAACTGTTTATCTTTCCCCATGAACCTTTCAGAGGGTTCTCCTTCAATGACCATCATCATCCATAATTCGTCTTCTATCATCTCAGGAATGTTGGTCATGTTGGAATTTAAGCAAATGCTAATTCTGGCCCTATTTTTTCGGGCATGCTAGTGTTCAAATGCCTTGTCCACATTTGGAATAACATCATAACTACACACAAAAAACACCTTAACAAAAGTGGTGTTATCCTTTAGATAAGGAGATCAGTGGCATGCTGAAATAGTGTGTGTGTGTGTGTGTGTGTGTGTGTGTGTGTGTGTGTGTGTGTGTGTGTGTGTGTGTGTGTGTGTGTGTTTGTGTGTGTGTGTGTGTGTGTGTGTGTGTGTGTGTGCGTGCGTGCGTGCGTGTGTGTGTGTGTGTCCTATATTGTGTATGGTGTGGCATGTATTCCCAATGTGTCTGGCTGGGATATGAGGACCTCTATAACCTGCAGGGGATCAGATGACATAAATCATATATATATTACACATCGGTCTACACGTGCACACACACAGACACATGCAGAGTAGACACACTGAACCTCGGGGTGTGTATACATGTAGACTGACACCTTTGATGTGATTGAACCCTCGAGGGGCGTGGTTGTTGTTGTTCCTAGCTGCAGAGCGGGGATTATTTTTAAGGTGTACTTCCTCTCACTGATGGGTCAGTCTCGGTACTTGGAGGAGATGGCACGTTTGGCACGTTTTGGGCAAAATGAGAGAAATAAAGGACCCCCTCCCTTTAACCCATTGAACTGTACTGTAAATCAGGGGGTTTCAACCTTATTGATGCCAGGGTCCAATATTTATTCAGCATTTGAGTCATGAATCACCATTTGATGACATTTTAGCCCACACACACCCCAAAACTAAAGATTTCTTTTGTTTTTGTCCACAATACCAGGCTGGATTCTGGAAATAAAACAGTCAAAATGAACAGTAATTTTCTACTTTCTCTAGTTGTGTAGACTTGGAGCTAATTCAGATGGTGAATATTTTAACGCTTGAGAGCATAAACATGAAATCAAATGGACCCGCAAGGGTCCATTTGGTTTATGCGTCATGTTTATGCTCTCAAGAGTTAAAATTTTCATCTGGTTGACCAACTCTCCATCATTTAGCCTGGGACGACCTGAAACCCTCTCAAGGACCACTGGTGGTCCCCGGACCACTGGTTGAAAACCCCTGTTGTAAATGGGAGCCGACCCCAACCTGAACATATGTACTGTAGTTCCAGGGACCTCCCAGAAGCAAAATATTTAATTTAAAAACTTTCACTTTGACTGACTATTCAAACATTTGCACCACATTTTCATGATTTTCTTAAAATAGTAGACCTACAAGCTCATAGCTTGTAGATATGATACATTTCAATAACTAACGCTAATGGTAGCTAATGCTTAAAACTTCAAAAGAGGTTCCTGCACAGAATTAGTTAAAAGCAGACACACCACATGAGTTACTTGAGCTAACTTGTGTGCAGGATTTGCCACGAAAGACTCAACTGAAATATCTAGCATTTGGACAAACCTTTGTATGTGATAAGGATTCTTTATTTATATATAACAGTATGTGTTAGGTTAACATCAGGTCTGTTCTGGCGAAAATCTTTGATCTCTCTGTGATCTCTGCCTTCTCTAGATTCATAATAATACTATTTCCTATAATATTTGTAATGAAAGTCACACCCCCTTGTGAAGTGAGGGGCGCTGTCATCATCTTACATAACATCGATTACAACACAAAGTTTATGTTAGCGTGATGGACGCTAATGTTTTTGTTTGTGACAATACAAACATTCATGTCACTATAATTGTCAATGGCTTTTTTATTTTTATTATATTATTATTATTATTATTTTACATTTTAATGTTTGTTTTGTTGCTGCATCGGCTCGCGGGGGAAAAGATTCGATGGAGAGCATATACATTTTCTCGGTTTAGCCCACATGCTCTAGTTACACATGCTAAAAACATCATTTTCTAATTTTTATTTCTAGTTGCGTCCATCTTGTGTCCAGCACGGACAAGGTGTACTTTTCTTGTATACTTGTGTGTGTGTGTGTGTGTGGTGTGAGGTGAGCCTATAGTTGATTAGCTCTCAGAAAAGGGCAAGCAGAGATTTAGCCGCTGATGAATCATCGTTCTGTATGGCGAATTAGAACACGGCGTTCCAACACCAGTCAGTCGTGGTCGTTTTTGTTGTTGTCGGCTCCCGCAAGCTCAAGCCCGGCGCCTCTATTCACACTGCACCTTCTTATTCTTCCTCTCTTTCTCCCTCCTGCTTCTTCCCTCTCCTCCTCCTCCGTCCGCACGCACTAATCACGCCGACCGTCCGGACCGCGTCCTCTACAAACCCTCCCATTCTCCTTCTTCACCCTCGTCCTCGTCGTTTTTGTCCTATACGGCCCCTCCCTCCCCATTTTCATAAATCGTTTGGGGGGCTTCCTTCCGTCGGCGACGGAACGGCGCTTTGCTCGGCAACCGTGTCCGTGCGTGGGGCCGGCCGTTTTTCCTATTGATTCGCGCACGCCGCCGCCTGCCCGCCCGCCCCGTCGTCAGCGGGAACGCGGCTGGCTGGCTGGCTGACTGGCTGGCTGGCTGGCGGCAGCAAAAAACTGCACTCCACCTCCCTTATCTTTTTTTTTTTTTTAGACACTGCGTCAAAGAAAGAAAAAAAAAACGAGTGCCATTGCACAGGGTGGGGTGGGGAGAAGGCGGCGGAGGAGGAGGCGGAGACTAGAGAGGAGGGGGGGGGCGGGGGGGTTCTTCTCCTTCGTTGTCGTCTCGGAACGGTTTCGCCGCGCGATTGGCCGAGCGAGACGCTCGTCATCCCCGAGCCGCCGCCGGATAGGCTGAGGAGAGAGCGAGAGAGAGAGAGAGAGAGACAGGACCCAAAGCTGAATATGGATGAGGCTCGCGATGAAAGAAGGGGAGGCGATGCAGTATAGGCAGGAATAGAAAAAAAAGGGCCCCCTTTTCTCTGGAATAGCGCTGATCCAAGAACAATACTCGCCACTTTTTTCACACAGACAGACAAACACACACACACACACACGCTCGGAATAGACGCGTATCGGGGGGAAGAGGAGGCGGGTTTCTTCGGTTAGATTTGGGCACCGTGACCAATGTCACCGTTTCAAATATGGACGCCCCAAATTAACCGTCGTTATTTTTTTTTTCTGGAAGACGTTTCTCTTGGAGACATTTTCCATCAGTTCATTTCATTTCATCTCGTCTCATCTCGGTCTCGTTTAGCTCTTTCCCATATTGCCAACGGTGTCATTTAACTCTCGTGTGCTACCGGAGGGAGGGCTATTATATACACACTAAATCCCTTTTCCATGCACATAATGGAGTGGCCAATCAACACGTCTCGTTCCCGTTTCGTCCCTCAACGGGTCTGACTAAATCGTCAATCCCTTATTTTGGCCTGAGCGACACCGGCCGTGTGATGAAGTGGAAGTGAGCCCTAAGGCTCCTCGCTGTTGATAAGTGATGTATGTCGGCCATCTTTCAGACCAGAGACAGCTGGTCAGAGACTCACTGCGGGAGAGCTTCTTTTGCGTGTGTGTGTGTGTGTGTGTGTGTGTGTGTGTGTGTGTGTGTGTGTGTGTGTGTGTGTGTGTGTGTGTGTGAGAGAGAGAGAGAGAGAGAGAGAGAGGAGAAGAGAGAGAGAGAGAGAGAGAGAGAGAGAGAGAGAGAGAGAGAGAGAGAGAGAGAGAGAGAAAGCATGTGTACTCCTTAGTGAGTCTTAAGGACGTCTGTATCTATGATTCGCATTGAATGTGTGTGTGTGTTGTGTGTGTGTGTGTGTGTGTGTGTGTGTGTGTGTGTGTGTGTGTGTGTGTGTGTGTGTGTGTGTGTGTGTGTGTGTGTGTGTGTGTGTGTGCGCGTGTGCGTGACAGCGAGAAAGGAAAGCATGTGTACCTCAATGTGTCTACGGACGTATTCAGTGTGATTCGGCATTGAATACGTGTGTGTGTGTGTGTGTGGTGTGTGTGTGTGTGTGTGTGTGTGTGTGCGCGCGTGCGTGCGTGCGTGCGTGCGTGCGTGTGTGTGTGTGTTGTGTGCGTGCATATGTATGCGAGCTTTAATACACAACAAAAGAGCAGAGGGCAGAACGAGGGGGTAGTAGGAGACAAAGCCTGACCCCAGTAGCCCCCACCCCACCCCCACATACCCCCCCCCCCCCCCCCCCCCCCACCCCCACCATCACTACTCCCTGCTTAGAGGAGATGAAGATTTTCAAGATCTTTCCCCCCATGCAGCTCCCAAGCTGGCTAGTGGCCCCCAGGGGCGGATGTAACATTTCCCATGGGGGGGGGCAGGAGAAAATGGCATGGGGACGGCTTCATCGCCCATATTAGGCAAGTAAAGAAGAAAATGGCATGGCTTCATCACTTATATTAGGCAAGTAAAGCATTATATTAGGCAAGTAAAGCATCAATAATAACATCAGTTGAAGACAGACACACAGCATGCATAAAGCTAAAGGTCTGGCTCAGAGAGTTTTCTGTTTTCAATGATGGAATGGTGTTGGTTTAGTGGTGCCACAATTGTAGCTTGGTAGTAGCACTGGTTGTGTTTCAAATCATTGTAAATATAAGCACTAATTTGAAATTAGTGCTTATATTTGGGTTGTTTTGGGTTGTTTTGCATGCCATCATGATTGGTGGGGCAGTCTGGGCATTTAGATGGGCATTGCCCCCCCAATGGCCATGCCTAGATCCGCACCTGCTGCCCCCCCCCCAGCACCCCCCCCCCCCCCCCCCCCCCTGAGTGCAAACCCCCCCATAGCAAATACCCCCCATAGCCCCCTCCCCTCAGCACCACATATTATACACACGAAATGGAAAGGTGGAGGCAGACAATGAGGAGAAAGCCAGAGCCGTGCGTAGCGTAGGTTGCGCACACACACCACTATTGGTTTCCCCAACACAGCAGGTTGTTGCAGTCTCATTTTTGTATTGGTCACAAGTATAAGTTAAATATTCCACCCCTTTTCCATCATGTCACAAGATTAGGTGTATGTTTAAAAAAAATAAAGAAATCCTAATCTTTTTGGAAAATAAATGAATAAAATGATACGTCAGACCGACATCAGACCAAATATATGCACCTGACTGCAGTAGTGGTTCATTTTACCGCATACAACTCTGACAAACTCTTATTTTGACATTTCCATTACATAACATTTTAAAAGGATCCCTGGCTAATAAGACCAATATGCTTGCTTTCTATAGCTAAAATGTAAAGATAAAAACGCCTTCAATATGTTTTTCAGAAACAGAAACTGTTGCGTGCGATGTCATATATATCCATGAGTGGCCCAGCCCTGTAGAATATGCCGTATGGAATGCACATGCTAGTAAAAAAATATTGCTATTGCTTTGATGTTCATATTAAAGTTAGATTATTATGTTGTGTTTTGTTAGCATATGCATTTCATATATTCAACCTTTTTCATACCAGCGTCCACTATTTATTCAGGATTTGAGCCACGGACCACCATTTGATGACATTTTAGCCCCACAGACCCCAAAACGAAAGATTTATTTTGCTTTTGTCCACAATTCCATGCAGGCTGGATTTGGGGAAACAAAACAGTCAAACATACAGATAAAAATGACCCTTAATCTTCTACATTCTCTAGTTGTGTAGACTTGGGCCGATTCACATGATGAATATTTTAACTCGTGAGAGTGTAAACATGAAACCAAATGGACCCATATGTTGAAAATAGGTGGAATTCCCCGTTTAACTTCCAAAAAAATCTGACCTATCCCTTCAAGGTTGTATATACCGGGAGAAGATCACTCATTTCATCACTGGTGGTGTGCAGGCGTCGCTGTCTGAAAATAGAGCGCTCTACAAGCTCACAGCCCATTGTACTGCAGCTCAGCTATAGGCCAAGCATTTCGATGCCACCATGTACGGCCCACTAAAACAAATCCCTAAAACAACACCGGACTGTAGAAATATGGCGTACTGTAAAGACCATGGTTTACGCAGGGGCGGATGTAACATTTCCCATTTGGTGTGCCAGGAGAAAATGGTATGGGTGCGGCTTCATCGCCCGTGGCGCGAAGCGACACGGGCGATGAAGCCGCCCCCATACCATTTTTGGTTACTTGACTTTCATCAGGCAGTTAAGCATCAATAACAACATCAGTTGTTGTTGAGGTTGCAACAGACACGCAGCATGCCTAAAGCTAAAGGCCTGACTCAGAGAGTTTTCTGTTTTCAATGATGAAATGCTGTTGGTTTAGTGGTGACACAACTAGTAGTTAGTTAGCAGTAGTAGTAGTGTTTCAAATCATTTTAAATATAAGCACTTCTTTAATTTGAAATATCTTGTTTCGCATGCCATCATGTTTGGTGGGGCAGACTGGGCATTTAGGGCGGCATTGCCCTCCCCCCTCATGCCCATGCCTACTGTAGATCCGCCCCTGGCTTTACGAGAAAGATTAATACACTAGGAGTCACAGAGGGTTAGCACTGATCTCCAACCACACCCCCCACGACGTCAACACCCCCTCCCCACCCCAACACCCCCCCTGTGCGCCCGTATAGGACACCAGATCCCCGGATTTGAGGCTTGAATCCCCCAGTGGTGGATGGGGCCTATTCTGGGCCTGGCCCGGGTCTGGAGGGGGCCCTAGCATAGCAACACATTGCACTGTTTACCCCCCTCCCCACTTTAGCTCAGATGCCTATTCATTATTCATTGTACCCCAGACTGAGAACCCGCTATACTGAGGACATGGGGGGAAAAAAAACTTTCATCTTCAAGACTTTATACTTTTTAGCGATGCCTTTGCACACACACATGCGCGCACGCCCCGAAGCATACAGTACTTTTATAGTAATCAGTCGTTTGAAGTTGGATCCCCTTGAAATGTTCTCTAAGCTACATGATAATAATAATAAATACTAATACAGCAATATGGTACAAAATTTCTACGCTATCTCTTCAATATTTTATTGTATATTTCAGCTCTATGTGTAGTTTTGTCTTGTGAAAAATCACAAGACGAAATATCGGGTTAGATGCATTCTTGGTTAATTGCCCATTCCTATTATGTTATCAAGAGCAGAGGGTTGGTTGTACAGTAGTTAACTTGCCCTCTCCTGCTTATGGTAGGACATGTATTTTTCTCCATGTGGATTGCTAGATGTAACGTCCACTAGGGCATTAACCAAACACGTTTTTTGCTAGTCAAATCGAATACTTTGGTAGTCGAATAATTGTCGACTAGTCTATAGTGATATATATTTGTTTTTTAGCTAATAAAATGGACTTCCCATTGAAAAAATACATGATTATTACACTACTGTAACTCAGTTACATTATGACATGAAAAATGAGCAATCAACCTACAATTACTACCAACACCGCAGCACACATCCACAATGCCTGCTGCAGAAAATTGAAAAATATATATCAAAAATTATTATTACAGAATAACGAATAGTGAAATAATAGTCGAATAGTGTTTTGCTAGTCGAATAATCGACTAGTCGAATATTTAGTTAATGCCCTAACGTCCACATATCACTATTCTACGATATTTGACAATATCAGACAATATCACTATCAGCATATGAAGGTAGCTGACATTAAAGGTAATGAACTTTTTAGCCAAAAATCTAGATAAATGTATAGCGATATTCTTTTTGCATTCTTCCCCTCGACGTTGCTTCTATTTTGATGCTGCAGCTGTTTCGCTGCAGACAGACGCTTGACAGACACTGGATCGTCCTGCAGACGACCCAGAACATTGTTGTTGTCAACAAATCATGAAGACAAAACATTCGCCGGGCTCAGGACAGGCAGTGCTAATGTCTGAGGGGAAGGGTGGCTGTGTGGGGTGAGGCAGCGTTTTAGCCAATCACAGCACAGCAGTCTCCAGCATGATTCATAATGAGCCAATAGAGTGGAGGTGAGGCGGGGTTAGATTCTGGTTTTAAACAAACATGTTTACAAACAGTGTTTGTACTAAAGTTGCCTCTGTACCTTTAACTGATGTCAGTAGCTGATATTCATCTTTCGTTGGTAAGCAAGCATTTTGCGTTGACTCTGCTGGAGTGTCGGTTATCAGTAGATTATGAACATTTCTTGCATTGAAGATGTGCAGTATTTGTTTCCGCAAAACAACCAAAGCTAAATAAACATATTAGTGCTGTTGAATGATTAGAGATTTTAATCAAATTAAACGTAGCTTTAAAATTAATTTAATCATGATTAATCACTATTCGAACGACGCCCAAAATATGCCTGTTTTCCTATACAGGATTTGAACATTTGTCTACACCTCAATCAAACTACAGATTGAGGTGTCATTGTTGAGCGCTGATGGATCCCACATCCTGAGCAGCTGTGGCCAGTCTGCTCATTAAGCAGACCGGTTAGGGCTGCATACATCAGTATCACCTGGCACCCCTGGGACCACCCACCATGACATGACACAGCATCATCTGCATACATCAGTATCACCTGGTTCCCCTGGGACCGCCCACCATGACATGACACAGCATCATCTGCATACATCAGTATCACCTGGCACCCCTGGGACCGCCCACCATGACATGACACAGCAGCATCTGGGATGGCTCTTTAGATTAAGGAAATGATTTTCATTTCATATTTTCATAGCCGAAGCAAAAGGGCTCAAAGGACTAATTTATTTTTATTTTTTATTTTTTTTAAAAGAAAGATTGTGTTATAGGTTGCGGTGGGGTAATTAGAACATGGGGCTAAATATGTATTTCTTTTTTAGAAAAAAAAGTATGATCTACTTTTATAGATAATAAAACAATTTATATTAATTTATATTAAAATCCTCCTCAAAAAAGTAAAAAAAATCAATAAAGTTAACTCCGAGTTGACCCTCTGAGAGACCTCAGAAGACCTAGCAGTGTATAAACACGCCGGCGAAACAGTTGTCGCCGCGGTTAATGGCGTCCTATAACCATACTGTGTGCAATAATGTCAACCATGACTAATTACTCCTCCTTATATAGATCTGATGAACATGAGTCACATTACGGGGATCCAAGGAGCGTGGGCTTTGTTGATAAGATGCTGGAGAGAGGCCGCTTTGTGGAGGTGGCGTGTGTGTGTGGGTGTGTGTGTGTGTGTGCGCGTGTGTGTGTGTGTGTTGTGTGTGTGTGTGTGTGTGTGTGTGTGTGTGTGGGTGTGTGTGTGTGTGTGTGTGTGTGCGTGTGCCTGTTTGTACTGTGGTGACATGTGTGTCTTTGATATTATTTATCAATTCCCCTGCCTTATTAATGGGGGCTGGTTATAATTAGCCAGTCTCTCTCTCTCCCTCTCTATCTAAAGCAGGTCAGTGCTGGGGCTTCTATATACTCAAAGTGGGTCACTGCAGAACACTGCTACAGTACATGCACCCTCCTAGAGGAGAGGAGAAGAGAGGAAGGGAGGGGGGGGGAGAAAAGATGGAGCGGAGCACAGGGAGGATTAGAGGAGAGTAGGAGGAGGAGGAGAGAGGATGAGGGAGGAAGATACACAGGGGCAAGATGAAAGGATTCGAGGAGGAGAGAGAGAGGGAGGAAGTGGACGCGAGGACGAAAATAAACGTGGGGCGCGAGAGAGACGCGGAGAGACGAGGCCACAATACGAGGAGAGCAGGGGCGGATCTAGGCATGGACATGGGGGGCAATGCCCCTATAAATGCCCAGTCTGCCCCACCAAACATGATGGCATACAAAACAACCCAAATTCCAAAGATATTTCAAATTAAAGTACCTATATTAAAATGATTTGAAACACTACTACTGCTACTAACTAACTACAGCTGTGTCACCACTAAACCAACAGCATTTCATTGAAAACAGAAAACTCTCTGAGTCAGACCTTTAGCTTTATGCGTGCTGCGTGTCTGTTGCAACTTCAACAACAACTGATGTTATTATCAATGCTCTACTTGACTAATAAAAGTCCTGTAACTAAAAATGGTATGGGGGCAGCTTCATAGCCCGTGACGCTTCGCGCCACGGGCTATGAAGCCGCACCCATACCATTTTCGCCTGCCCACCCATTGTGAAATGTTACATCCCGCCCCTGAAGAAGAGAGAGAGAGAGAGAAGAAGAGAGAGAGAGAGAGAGAGAGAGAGAGAGAGAGAGAGAGGGGAAAGTCACGAGGGGACTCGGGGAAAGAAGAGCGAGAAAAAGAATGGGTTCCTGTCTGTGCCGTCGTGGCTGCACATGGGAAACAAGACAGGGGTTATGTAGATTGGCTATTCTTGGCACAGCATCGTGGCGTTCGACTACCAGAGGGAACAAAAAGGAGAGGACCCAAGTAAAGTGGATTCTTGTGGCCAGAGAAGACGATTGTCACTCAGTAAACTCCACCTAGTTTGCCAGCAAATCCATCAGTTACCTCTCACAATATAAGCCCTACAGGTTCAGGTGTCAACGTATTTATACGGACGATTAGGAATCGTTCTCTCGTAGGCTAAAAGTCAGGCATCAGACTTCATTTCCTGTGTCCGTGGTCCCAGACTACAGACGAAGGAGAGGAAAGAGGTCGAGGGGTCCCAGCTGTGTGTGTCTGACATCACCGGCAGAGCTTATAGGATAGGAAGGGCAGGACGAGTGTCGGGTTTCTCCTCTGTACTCCTGACAGCTCCGACTCGCACTGAGCGGACGACAAGTTGATGGAGTATAGCCTACAGTCCACTGCAAACTGCTATACTAGCAGCCATTCCAAGGCCTATATGGGCCAGGAGCTACAGTTTTAGTCATAACAGAGCATTGAAGTTATGTTTTGTTTTTTGTTTTGTTTTTTAAACATAGTTTTAGGAACTGATCCACCATCGATTGACTGTGTGATATAGTTGAAATAAGCACGCTCTGAAAAATGCACACCCGAGGAAGATCACCTCTATGCCTCTTTATGGCTCCTAAGATGAATACTAGGATCCATAAATGAGGCAAAGCTGAAGTCTCTCCATTGGCTGCTACAGATGTATTTGAGAGATAAATGAGACAAAGCTGAAATCTTGCCATATATACGCATTTAGCAAGATTTCAGCTTCGTCTTGTTCAGCATTGGCTCATTCAGCTTTGGCTGTAATACATGCTGTAGAAGCATCTATTGCGTCGTCTGGAAAAGCATGACAAAGATAAAGATGACAGTGATTTAGCCGATGATACCATATTGAGTCACTCACAGACATTTTCATCAGTGCATCAATAGCTGTGAAATCTATAGCAAGTGATTTCACTTAATTCAAACACTTTTATCTTTTCTTCTTTTTTCCACTAATCCTCAATTCTATAGTATGGTGACCATATAAGGAGTTCCTCCATGTCCCCAGGGGTAAAAAAAACAACCCTAGTTTCAGTTTGGGGCTTTGGGAGAAAAGCCTTTGATCCAATCTTAATAATGAGAGAGGCCTTCCTCCTCCAATCAGGATCAAGTGGGCGTCGGTGTATATATGCTGTTGGCCTGTTGCATTTCCCAGCGTTCTAGAGTGTGTGCACATGCACATCTTGCTACCAGTGGGGAGTGGAGGATTTTCCCACAACAAACCAAATCATTGACTGTCTGCTCCTTTAAACGCGAAATCCAGTGGAAGTTCTGGATGGAGATTTTATATTCTCCTCGCAAACTTTAGTCTGTTGATTTGGTGGACATATCCATGCGTTCATGTTTACTCAACAGACATGTACTGCCATTTATTGTGAGGACACTTAAAGTGTTTCTCCTTCCGTTTCCGCGGCTTTGTTTGCATTCCTCAGAACAACAAGGACGCATCCCGCCTAGGCTTCCTGAGTGTGTGCTTCCACACAATGGAAGAGCGTCCATGTTTTGCAATAATCGTCACCATTATCCAAGTAATGTTTATTCAGACACATTGAAGCTGTAGAGTAGAGCAGTGGTTTTCAACCTTTTTCATACCAAGGCTCACTATTTATTCAGCATTTGAGTACCGGTAACTGACTACCATTTGATGATATTTTATCCCCACAGACCCAAAACCCAAAGATTTTGTTTGTTTTTGTCCACAATACAAGGCTGAATTTGGGAAAACAAAACAGGCAAACATAGATCAAAAATGGCCATTAATCTTCTACATTCTCTGATTGAGTAGATTAGTCTGTAGGCTAATTCAGATTGTTCAGAGTGTAAACATGAAACATGAGAGTGTAAACATGAAACATGAAACCAAATGGACCCTTGCGGGTCCATTTGGTTTCATGTTTACGCTGTAAAGAGTTACATCTGGCTAACCAACATTCCATCATTTAGCCTGGGGACCACCTGGAACCCTCTCAGGGACCACTGTTGGTCCCCCGACCACCGGTTGAAAACCCCTGGAGTAGAGCCTCCGTCAGCAAACGTAGTGCCATCCAAGCTCACAACGACGACGTGTTATTCCGCGATGCTGAGAGCCTGTAATATATATTTTTTGTAGTATTATTGTTATTTTTGCTAAGGTTAGAATATATAAAATAGGGCAAGAGTGTGGTCAACATGGCTAAAACATTTGAAAGTGGAGACGCTGGACATCTGCACAGCCTCCACACAGTAAAACCCTGAGCCATATACTTTATTCATCCCGCGAGGACATTTTCCTTGGACACAACGTTTACTCTGGAATTAAGCTCTCAAGCTTTTTTGTGTGTGTTTTTATGCTTTTGACAGATATGTAATATTATTATTATTATTTTGTAACCTTTATTTAACCAGTGAAAACACAGTGAGACAGAGTCTCTTTTGCAAGTGGGAACCAATTGCAAATGGTGCAGCTTCATCCCATACCATTTTCGGTTACAGGACTTTTATTAGGCAAGTAAAGCATCAATAATAACATCAGTTGTTGAAGTTGCAACAGACACGCAGCATGCATAAAGCTAAAGGTCTGACTCAGAGAGTTTTCTGTTTTCAATGATGAAATGCTGTTGGTTTAGTGGTGCCACAACTGTAGTTAGTTAGTAGCAGTAGTAGTGTTTCAAACACTTTTAAATATAAGGACTGAAATATCTTGGGTTGCTTTGCATGACACCCCCCCCCCATGCCCATGCCTAGATCCGCCCCGAACTGGCCCAAGAGTCAGGAAAAAAATACGCTTCAATACCATGTCGAAAATGTCACAGTTTTACTCCAGCGAGTAAAAAAATACATCTATGATACATCCCTAATTTTATAACAAAAATATTAATAACGCCTGTGTCACACAGAAACCTTTTATGTAGTTCATTTTTTTTTAGTTTGCGTTCATGAATTACATCTCTGAAAAATGGATTTCCACCTGACGCTACAGTAGAACACAGGCCCTTATTTTACGCTCCTCTTCTTATTAGGTATTTTTCCTGCTATTTCTAGCCAAACGGACGCTTGCCTTAGATTACAACATGGTTGAACTCTTTTATTGCGTTGTCTTTTCATTTTTTAAGTGCAGACAGATTAAGAACAGCCAATTTACTGCACACAGGGTGTCTTGCCCTTGTGAGAATGAGTGTGTCGCCCCGTCCTGTAAAAATAATAATCCTATTTCAATCTCTCTCTCCTGAGGTTAGCTGGCCTGGATTATCTAATATGAGTTATACTCTCAGGGAACCTCAGAGAGAAGTCACAAATATACTGTAGCTTAGAAAAAACAGAAATAGTAGCACAAAGCATCGTGATACACTCATTGCGTTGCATTATTCTACTTCGTCGTGTGCTTTCCGTTTCAAACCCGGGACCCGTAAAGCCATTTGAAGCCGCGCGTCCCGATTTGTAGTTGACCTATAGTGCCCCCAATGTCACGCACGGAAACATCGTGCCGCGCTGTGAGCTTGTAGATTGGGCGTTCTGAACAACGGCGCTCAACTGAGCATAAATCAGGCTTAACGGTGATTAAGGGGCTACAGAAATAAACCTGAGTTGAGTTACATCTCCACGTCCCATAACCAGACCCACCCCGCCCCCTCCCCTCAGCTTTTTGATAGTAACTTACTCCCAGTCCCATTCGTTATCTATCTATCTACCCTCATGAAAGCACACTATTGAATCACTATTCATTCAATAGTGTGTTTTGCTATTGCAATTGAGTAGTGAAATTTGTGTAGAAAAATGTAGAGAAATGGCCTGTTTCACTACTTAAAGGTACGGGAAGTGATTTCACTTTTGTCAGATATCACCCAAAAATATATTTTTTCTGTTAAACTGCTCTATTATAAGGTGTGGAAACCATATATGGAGTTTCCCCCTCCCCCACGTTAGCAGAGAGCTAATAAAAGTTCCCCAGGTGGAGGGTGAACTCTCCTCCAATCAGGATCAAGCAGCAGTTCACATGGTGTAAGCTACTCTGGGCGACCCTGGTGCACCAGGCTGGTACTACACCATGAATTTCAAATCACTTACCCTACCTTTAATCACTACCACATACTTCCTATTTAAATCACTACCTGGCTACTACTTAATTTTTTTTTAAAAAGACAATCACTATACATTTATTGTTGAATTACTACACAATGTTTACACATTTCTGCTGTATCTCTGTATCTACACAATCCCTATAGAAAATATTTATGTAGTGTTTTCACTACTGATAAATCACTAATAAATTACTTTTTGCTTCTACACAAACCCTTCACTATTCAATCGCAATACCAAAAACACTATTGAATGAGTAGTATTTCAATAGTGTTTTTTCATGAGTGTTTTTTCATCTATCTATTTATTTTTGTGTGTGTAGTTACCATGACATAATTCTAAATGTGGACAAGAAATAATAATAACAATAAAAATGTTCCAGTTTATTAGATTAGAAATTTATACTTCAAAATATGCTTTCATTGACCTACATTGTGCGCTATAAAACAGCTCTCAAAGACGTTCTTTTAGTATGTAAACCAGTGTTGTTTTTGTCGACTAAGACTAAGACTAAAGACTAAGTCGCCTAAGGTTTTTGATATTTAGTCGACTAAGACTAACAAAAATTAATTTCAAAAGACTAATTGGGACTAAAAGATGTGTGTTTTCAAAAGACTAAGACGAAGACTAAATCATAACCTAAGACTAATGGAAATAGGAAACATTTCTAACTTTTTTTTTTTTTTTTCGTTTTTTAAGTATGTGAACATATCTGCAGTTTAGATTGCATACGTTTTCAGGAAAGGGACTTATTACTAATGCAGTAATTTTATACAAAGAAACGAAACGAGACATCTTTCATACTAAAAACTATAAATCTGTATAACATATAAACCCTCAATGCATGTGTATGTAGGACTAAACTACTAAGACTAAGACTGAAAGACTAAGACTAAAAAAGACTAAGACTAAATAAAGACTAAGACTGAGACTAAGACTAAATCAATGTTGATATTTCGTTGACTAGACTAAGACTAAAAATGAATTTCAGAAGACTAAATGGGACTAAATGGGACTGTGTGTTACTCAAAAGACTAAGACTAAGACTAAGTCAAAATATTCTCAAACAAACAACACTGATGTAAACAAACACAAAGACACAATAGAGCATCAACATAACTCATTTAACATGGATCCAGATCTTCAACTAGTAAAATCAACAGGGAAATTAACATTTTTTATGAACAAAATAAAACTACACGAGGATATGTGGATGCTCTATATACTGTATAGTGTCTGGAACGAGGGGCATATTTTGAATCGTCAATTTCGAAAACTGATGTTATTTTTTTTTTTAATTTCTCGTCCACATTTGATACGACATTGTGGCCAGTTAAAATGAAGTGGTCTAACCCTTTAAACCACCTGTGTAAAGGAATCGTTCGGGGTGAAATCGATCTGGAGGCGCGACTGGGCGAGGAAAACGAAAGAAAGGACGGATTGGAATGAAGGAGTTTTGAGTTCAGTGTCGTTCTTAAACGTAGACCAGGTTGATATTATCACTATGGAGACAAAGACATGTCTGTTTTCACAGTGAGGAGACACACACACACACACACACACACACACACACACACACACACACACACACACACACGCGCGCGCGCGCGCGCGCGCACACACACACACACACACACACACACACACACACACACACACACACACACACACACACACACACACACACACACACACACACACACACACACACACACACACACACACGCACGCCAGGGCCGGATCTAGAGGGGGGGGGGGTGGGGGGCAGAGCACCCACCCAAACGTGCATCCCGTATGCCCACCCAATAAAAGGTAATATCAGTAGTTTTCAACCAGTGTTCCGGGGACCATTTGGTTTCATGTTTACGCTCTCGAGAGTTAAAATATTCATCATATGAATTAGCCCAAGTCTACACAGCTAGAGAATGTAGACGTCATTTTGATCTGTATGTTTGACTGTTTTGTTTTCCAAATCCAGCCTGGAATTGTGGACAAAAGCTAAATAAATCTTTAGTTTTGGGGTCTGTGTGGGGGCTAAAATGTCCGTTGGCTCAAATGATGAATAAATAGTGGGTCCTGGTATCAAAAAGGTTGAAATCCACTGCTTCATATGAAGAACTTTGGAGTTGCCCATGCACCCTGCCATTCTTCCAGTCCATTCTTCCTGGCTAAATCCGGCCCTGGTTTACACACACACACACACACACACACACACACACGCACCTCCCTGCCGGCTCGTGTGTCTTTGAAACAAGCAGCTAACACAATGCCTGGGCATTACAGTATATGTGTTTGATGTGGGTGAGGTCTCCGCTGAGTGGTCCCTCGGAGTGTGTTGTTCTCCATGGGAACACGGTGGGAGTGGGAGGAATAGAGCAGACCCACCACCACCACCACCACCACAACACCAGGGGCGGATTGGCACATATTTTCCCACCGGGACAATTTTGCCTTAGCCAGGTCACCCTGGGCGGGGTGTAACTCTTTGAGAGCGTTAAAAATGAAACCAAATGGACCCTTGCGGTCCATTTGGTTTCATTTTTACACCCTCAAGAGTTAAAATATTCATCATGTGAATTAGCCCAACTTAGTCTACACCAGGGGTTTTCAACCTTTTTCATCCCAGGGCCCACCATTTATTCAGAATTTGAGCCACGGACCACCATTTGAGGACATTTTAGCCCCACAGAGCCCCCAAAACTAAAGATTTCTTTTGCTTCTCTCCATGACCATTAATCTTCTAGTTGTGTAGATTAGGACTAATTCACATGATGGATATTTTAACTCTTGAGAGTGTAAAAATGAAACCAAATGGACCCGCCAGGGTCCATTTGGTTTCATTTTTACGTTCTCAAGAGTTACATCTGGTTAAACAACTTAGCTGGGGACCACCTGGAACCCTCTCAAGGACCACTGGTGGTCCCCGGACCACCTGTTGAAAACCCCTGGTCTACACAACTAGAGAATGTAGAAGATTAATGGTCATTTTGATCTGTATGTTCCAGGCGAGCATCTAGCACATTCTAGTGCATTTTGGAAGTGCCACTAGTGCATTTTGGATCTTGGCAGTTGGCAACACTGCCTCCAGCAGCGCGAGCACACTAGTTTGCCTGGCCTGGGCCTGGCACCCTGGCCTGCCCTGGACTTGAAAAAATAAAAACTGTCCAGGCCACTAGGTGGCGCAGGCCACCGGGAAAACTCCTGTACTCCAGATGGCCAATCCGCCCCTGACCACCACCACCGCATCACCCGCACAAAACTGCCACAGGAAACACTGTTTTCTTCCTCCCACACCGCACTATTAGAGTGGCCCCGGGGTGTCACGGCGAGCGGGACACAGTCATGTAATGAAAAGGTCACAGCTGTGTGTGCGTTGTGTGTTTGTGCGTGTGTGTGTGTGTGTGTGTGTGTGTGTGTGTGTGTGTGTGTGTGCGTGCGTGTGCGTGTGTGCGTGTGCGTGTGTGCGTGCGTGCGTGTGTGCGTGTGTGTGTGTGTGTGTGTGTGTGTGTGTGTGTGGTGTGTGTGTGTGCGCAGCCGCACCGTCAAATACAGCATTCCATCCCTTATGAAACGCTCACTGATAGTAAAGTACAAAAGAACATGAAACAGGGCACAGGACACACATCTAACATGTTTAGAAAGTGTGTGTGTGTGTGTGTGTGTGTGTGTGTGTGTGTGTGTGTGTGTGTGTGTGTGTGTGTGTGTGTGTGTGTGTGTGTGTGTGTGTGTGTGTGTGTGTGTGTGTGTGTGTACCCTATTGCCTGAACATAAGACGGTATTTTTTTCCAATGGAAATATTATCAAAAAACGAGTTGTCTTACATTTGGGGACTATATTATTTGACATTCAGTGTTCTTTACACAAATGAGTCGTGAAAAATGTATTATTATATGGCCGAACCCAACGATGCTTGCCAAAAAAAAAAATGGGAACATTTTCACTTTAGTGTATTTTTAAAATAAAAACTCCATAATAACCTCTGCAATCACAGGTGGCTTGATTACAGTCTGAAATAATCAATCATCACATAAGAATATATATCTGAAACATTATATGAGCTCTGATTGGTTCAGGGTTTCAGACTGAAACTTCAAAATAAAATCTCAAACTTCAAAATAAAACGCCCTCCATTTCCGCTTCGGTGCACGCGTCGCGTCAGTAGGCGAAATGAATACAACTCAATCGGAATGTGCGTTCGTGGCTTTGAGATTGCATGCGGTACTCATGTGCGACTTTCTGTGGTATGTGTTGTTTTAGTATTTCGTGCACAAGCTCCTTCATGGTGCGTTGCCTAATATCTAAGCTACGCTCATGCTCGCTCGCTAAAAATAAACGGGCGCTGTGAATAAATTAGGCTCGGTTGCGGTGGCGTAATTCATATGCATTGGCTGAATTTGATTAGCTCAACAAATCACGTATCCCTCAACTTCCCCCTCGAGCGCCGCCGCCAAGGTGGTGACGAGGAACAGATTGCTGCTCGCGCTGGCGCTGAAATTGGATCAGGCCGATCTGGAGAAAAGTGTTTTTGGAGGAGCGAACAAATATGGACGCCCGATGTAAAGAGAGAGAGAGAGAGAGAGAGGAGAGAGAGAGAGACGCAGAGAAACACCCACCTGACGTGAGAGACAGAGGAAAGGAGAAGGAGAAATGGGAGAGAGGCTGAGAAAGAGAGAGAGAGAGGGAATAGAGTCTAATTCAAGAAATCACACTAATAAAGTACATGATGAAACAGTTTCCCCACACTTTTAGACCACAACGTGGTCATTATATGGCCATACCCAA
>CM076977.1:49979775-49983817 GCA_039105355.1 Benthosema pterotum | reverse complement strand
TACATTCAACTTAACTTGTTTGCCTTCCATTGCTGCACTGCACATTTAGCCAAACTCATCTGATCTTGACTACAGAACTTAAACGTTTTTAATCTGGTTCCAAATGACATCCAGACAGTGTATTATTCATTTTAAACTTAACCAGCAGGCAAAAAAAGTTTGTATCTGAAAACATCACATAAGTCAGAAATATAAGCCAGCAATAGCAAACTTGCTGAGTTGGCGGAGGGGAGAGACTGTCATTGGTAAACAAAACAGACTCCACACGTTGCGGATGTACAGCTTCCGTTTCAAAATGAAAACTTTAATTAATATAGACAACCAGAAAAGCCATATTGCACCACCCCGACAGACTGAGTGTAATGTGCTTGCAAGTGATTGCAGTTGTCTGAGGGATAAGGAAGGTGAAAAAGTGAGTGAAAGTGAAGTGGAATTAAAACAAATAGCAGGTACAGATGAGATCCATGCCTGCCTTATTCAGTGTTGGTGAGATACTTAATCTACGATTAGTCTACTAACGTTCAGTGGAAAATGAATGCTTGTATTTTTGTCATGAGTTCTGATATTTGTCCGAAGCAATCGTCAATGCAATAGTATAAGATCTAAAATGAAAATCAGAGAAAAGAGAAGGCTCGATTTTCCGTGGGAAATGTGGTTTGTGAAGCTCTTTTTTAAAATAGGATCTTTGACTGGTTTTATTCCAACTTGACAAGTAAACTTTTCATGCAATGCTTAAAAAATGTCACTACTCTTCATGGAGCTTTTAAAGATCTTTTGAAATAAAACGTTACAAAAAGAGGGAGAATGTAATATTTACTTGCAACCCCACAAAATTTGGTTTGGTTTCGCTTTGTTTTAAGCATCGCGCCACTGCTCTCATCAAAGAGCAAACACCTTCTCATCGCCAATCAACACTCCAGAATTATCATTTCCTTTTCCCTTAATCCCCCCCCCCCCCCCCCCAAAAACTCACAATACCGGGCCGGATGGAGCAATTAAAGCGTGGTTAATTTTAGCCCATCTGGCATGTTAGTGGCACAAAGGTACCTGTGTGTTTGCTTGTTTCACTGACCTTCTTAAAATGTGCGACTGAGAGAGAGGAGGAATGAAGTGAGAGAGACTACCGAGATTCGAGAGAGAGATGAGAAGACGTGATGGAGAGAGAGACGAGAGAAGTGAGAGAGAATCGAGGGAACGAGGGAGAGCAGAGAGAGAGAGAGAGGGAGAGAGAGAGAGAGGCCGAGAGAGGCACATTCGAGAGAGGGAGAGAGATGAGGAGAGAGAGGAGAGAGATGAGAGAGACCGAAGAGGGAGAAGAGAGAGAGGAGAGAGAGAGAGAGAGAGAGAGAGAGAGAGATAGAGAGATGAGAGATGAGGAGAGGGTGAGAGGCGGACGTATCGATATAGACGTGAGTGGGCGAGGAGATGGAGGAGAGTGAGAGGAGGAGAGAGGAGGAGAGATGAGGAGGAGAGAGAAGGAGAGAGGATTGAGGAGAGAGGAGGAGCGAGAGAGAGAGAGAGAGAGGAGAGAGAGGGCGGATCTAGGCATAGGCATGGGGGGGTGCCCAGACTGCCCCGCCAACATGATGGCATGCAAAACAACCAGAATATTTCTGTGCTTATTTATGTGTGTATTTGAAACACTACTAGTACTAACTAAATACAGTTGTGTCACCACTAAAGCATTTCATCATTGTTGAAAACAGAAAAACTTCTGAGTCAGACCTTTAGCTTTATGCATGCTGCGTGTCTGTTGCCAACTTCAACAAACAACCTGATGTTATTTATTGATGCTTCACTTGCCCAATAAAAGTCCTGTAACTGAAAATGGTATTCATCCTCTTCATCTTCGTTGCCGCCACCCATACCATTTCTACCACCCCCCCCCCCCCAATTGGGAAATGTTACATCCGCCCCTGGAGAGAGAGAGAGTGAATGTGAGTGAAGGTAAATAGAGAGAGTAAAGGGAACACCAGGCTATTTAGGCCAGTGGTTCCCAAACTTTTTAGCCCGTGACCCAAAAGAGAAATGAATGATGCATTCCCCCGGGACCCAACCCAATTGTACTGAAAAGATTACAATTTTACAATTTATAGGCAGGAGGCAGGAGGTCTTAATCCAGAGCGACATTAAAGGGGAATTCCACTACATTTTCATCATTCTACTATGTCATTAATATGCCCTAGAGATGTTGTGTGGTCATCATAAAAAGTTCCCTCATTCTGTGTTTCCTAGAAATGGAGGTCTGAAAAAAAATTACCACAGTGAAACACCCCTTGATTTGTACCCTCTCAGAAAAATCTCAAGAATGTGTGGAATAATCCCTTTAAAGGTAGGGTAAGTGATTTGAAATTCATGGTGTAGTACCAGCCTGGTGCACTAGGGGCGCCCAAGAGTAGCTACACTATGTGAACCTGCTGCTCCATCCTGATTGGAGGAGAATTCACCCTCCACCTGGGGAACTTTTATTAGCTCCTCTGCTAACGTGGGGGAGGGGGAAACTCCATATATGCTCTGCACACCTTTAGAGCATTTGGGGAGGGGGGGGGGGTTATCTTATCTGACAAAAGTGAAATCACTTCCCCTACCTTTAAACACGAACAAAAACGAAAAAATGGTAATACATCATATGCATACAAAGTGGTTAATACAGTATGAATCATACCTAAGCTAAGAAGGCACCAGGAAACCTATGGGTGCTATATTTACATGGGGGAAAAAGCTAAAAGTCTGCATAAACTGATATTTCAGTCTACATAATAATGCGGGACGACCACCAGACATGCTTTAAAAGGATTCCAGGCTAATAATAAGCCTCATATGGATAAATACATTGTACTGTACTTGTCCTCTATAACTGCAATTGAATGCAGGGAAAATCTTGCCTGCTTAGAAACGTTTTCATTACCGCTAAACCCCTTATCCCTTAACTTCTTTGCCTTTTTAAACTATTAAAAAAAATATATTTCAGTAGTTCAAATGGCCAGTCTACAAGCTCACAACGTGTTAATACATTGACATACTGAAATATTCCAAAAAGTTTTTTAAAATAGTAAAAACGAAATAAGGGATTTGGGATTAGGGGTTTAGCATGTAACGGATATGGAGCCCATGGCGCGCCACGATATGAGCCGTGAACACCTGCTATTTTTGGGGGCGAATGTGAGAATGCAGCACTTTTTTTTTTCAGTATGTTCTTTCAGAATTAATGTTTGGACGAAATGGGTTAATGGCAAGTATTCCATACAAGTTAACTAAAATCTGAACTATCTCTTTAAGTCAGTGCACGAAGGTGGAATCGAAAAAAAAGCTTATAGGTGAAACTTGGAAACAGCGGCGTATGGTGAGAGAGAGAGAGGGAGAGAGAGGGAGAGAGAGAGAGAGAGAGAGAGAGAGAGAGCTGGGCAGAGGAGGACTGGGGCCGCTCTGTAAATAAGATGTCCAATTCATCGAGCGGATGTTTTGAAGGAAACTGTCTGAGGATGTTAGCTACACTGTACCTTCCACCTCTCTCTCTCTCTCCCTCTTTACTGCTCTCCATTTCTCTCTCCATATACTTCAAATTAAAACGGCAGTTTCCATCTCTTACTGTCTCCCCCCATGCAGTCCTCATGTCCCGTCCCGTACGTCCCACCTCAACTCACCCCACCACCTCCCCCTCCTCCCAGGGTCGGATCTAGCCAGCCCTACTAGGGTGGGCTGGAAGAATGGCAGGGTGGGCACCTCCAAGGTTTTTCATACGAAGCAGTGGCTTTCTCTCTTTTTGACACCAGGGCCCACTATTTTTTCGGCATTTGAGCCACGGAGGACAAACAGATCAAAATGACCATTAATCTTCTACATTCTCTAGTTGTGTAGACTTGGGCTAATTGACCAATGGACCCTTGCGGGTCCATTTGGTTTCATGTTTACATTGTCAAGAGTTAAAATATTCATCATGTGAATGAATATATGATGTGTTAACCAACTTTCCAACATTTAGCCTGGGGACCACCTGGAACCCCTCTCAAGGACCACTTAGTGGTCCACTTGTTGAAAACCA
>CM076977.1:49964775-49974775 GCA_039105355.1 Benthosema pterotum | reverse complement strand
ATGCGTGTGTGAGTGTGAGTGTGTGCTATACATCCTTGTAAGGCTGCAATGATTAATCGATGAATCGCAATCAAAAAGTTAATTTAACGTTGACTAATCTAGTCATTGATTCATGGAATCAACTAATCACTGTAGATTTTGTAATTCATCCAATTAAACGTAATAGAGGCAACTTCTTTAGCCCAAAAATCTAAGTAGATATAGTTCTATTTTTTGCATCATTTTCCAGTCTACTTGCACTCCTGCAGACGGTGCAGAATAGCTAGCATGAGGATCAAAAGAAACTTTACAAGAAGAGCAGAAGACCCACTAGACGGATACAAAATAATACCCGCCTACAGAAAAAATAAAAACTTAAAAGATTACCTAGTCCACAGCAAACTTAAAGGAACAAACAGAAACCCTCCCTAAAAGCCCAGATACTTTAAACCCAAACCACTAGTGAAAAATAGATCGATGAAAATCATGATAGGGAGAAAACAAAACAAAACATAACAGCGTCCACAAAAAAACTGTGTCTATCTAATCACATGCAACAAATGCAAGTTACAATATGTAGGGGAAACCAGAAACACAATAGCGGATAGACTTAACCAACATAGATATAACATAAAGAATGCCAAAGAGATGTCGCTAATAGTAGAACATTTTATGGGACATGGGATTGGGGCAATGGAAGTGTAAGATACAAAAACATTGAAGTCCTTTACCACAAACCTAAACATAACCTCAGTAAAACATATGCCCAACCCAAACCTTAACCTCAACCCTAAACATACAGTAACCTCAGTAAAACCTAGGCCCAACTCTAACCTTAACCTCAACCCTAAACATAAACTCAGTAAAACCTATGCCTAAATCCATGCCGTGACTGTTCTGCCAAACGTTCAATGGTCATGCAAAACGATTGTGACTGTTTTGGGTTGTAAAACCGTTGCAAGTGTAATTCGCCCCTTCTCCTGTATTTGGATGAAATTTGAGCAGCAATCTTAAGAAACACAAGCAAATGTACGCACTCATGGAGAATATGCACACTACTGTACTGAATAAAATAGTAAATGGAGCATCTATATAACGCCTTTATTCCAATGCACTTTACATAGTGCATTACATTCACCAATTTGAGCTTCAGTGTCTTGCTCAAGGACACTTAGACACTGACTCTTCCGGGAGCTTGGATTTGAACTGGCATCCTTTGCGGTCAATGCCTTAGTGGTAACCAGCCACTTCGAACCTGGCCTTTTCCAGTGGGAAACAGGAGGGGTCGGCCCTGCAATATAGACAGAGTTATGCTGTCGCGAACTCCGTTCACTTCATGGGATCAGTCCAATGGCTCTATCATCAAATTGTGTTTCATCATGTTACTGTTGTTACCTCTTTTGTGCCTCAATGACACAACATTTTGGCTGGTCCAAGCAATATTTGGGCCCAGCCTTCATATATTCTTCCAGAGTTAGTGTCCATGTGTCCCTGAGCAAGGCACTGAACGCCTACTGTAATCGCTCTTGATGTGCTGGTCAGTACCTTGCATGTTTTCTGACGCCACCGGTGTGTGAATGTTTGAATGGGATCTACATTCTATGTGAAGCCCCTTGGATAAAAGCACCATATACAAGTAAATACACCACTTAACCATCCGGCCACTCTGCCACCCCTGAGCCAACCGCTGCACAATGAATACATTTATAAACACTTTTCTGCCTCATATATTGTTGCTAGTGTTGTGGTGATTTTTGTTTTGTTCGCGGCACTCTTTTATAAACCTCTTCTGTGTGTGTAGTCACTGCCGGATGCAGGGAACCTCATAATACAGGGATGTCACACTCAAACGCACAGTGGGCCAAAATGCAGGAACTGGTACAAGTTGAGGGCCGTACCCACTGGCAGCATTGGTTTTGTTAGCGAGTACTTTTCATCGAGTGGTCCGAGGGCTCCAGGTGGTCCCCAGCTAAGTTGGTTAAACCAAATGAAAGGTTGGTTAACCAGATGTAACTCTTTGAGAGTGTAAAAATGAAACCAAATGGATCCCTGCGGGTCCATTTGTTGGTTTCATGTTTACACTCTCAAGAGTTAAAATATTCAGCCCCAGGTCTGCACAACTAGAGAATGTAGAAGATTTAAGGTCATTTATGATCTGCATGTTTGACTGTTTTTTTTTTTTTTTTTGAAATCCAGCCTGGGAATTGTAGCCAAAAGTAAAAGAAAGCTTAAGTTGTGTGGTTCTGTGAGGCAAAAATGTCATCAAATGGTGGTCCTTCAATTTGAAAAGTCGATTTTTTGGGCAGAATATTGTGTGGCTGGTGTGAGTGTGTGTGTGTGTGTGGGGGGGGGGGGCACACACTTTGCAAACAACCGATCCACAAGCTCAATCCGTCGCACAATGTGCTTGTGTTTTCAGAGAATCGAGACCACAAAATGTAAGGACCATAAGGGGTCCGGTGACATGCCGACATTGCCGATGCCTATAGATCCAGCCCTGCCCTATGGTATGTTGGTGGTGTCTGCAGTGTGAACTGGACGGAAAAAAAAAAAAAAAAAAAAAAGAGTTGGCAATAATAATAATAGTGTGAGTCTGTGAGAGAGCCATGCAGGAGCAGCTTTATAGAGCAGAGTGGAGGTGAACATAGATGCTATGAGAGCCCATATGAGTCATGGGTGAGTACACATTGTTAGCACAGTGAAAATCCTCACAGGTTCCTGGAAGGAAAGGAAAAAAAAGGCTTACGTGACACCAGGATGCAAGACAGGCAGCGCTAGGGCAGGGCTCACCTTCCCTGATCCCTGTGTGTGTGTGTGTGTGTGTGTGTGTGTGTGTGTGTGTGTGTGTGTGTGTGTGTGTGTGTGTGTGTGTGTGTGTGTGTGTGTGTGTGTGTGTGTGTGTGTGTGTGTGTGTGTGCGTGCGCGCGTGCATTTTGACAAAATGTACTTCAGTGAAAGTACAAATGTATATCTATTTGGCATTGATGCATAACGTCCAATTTCAAAACTCTTCAAAAAGAGCAGAGCTGCAAGCTTGTATAAAGGCGTACAGAGGACTGTATTGAAAAATGCATGTTTTGTAATCATCTATTAACAACTAAACTTAACTAAATAATTGTAGTAGTGTTGTCGCTGAGATGGAGTTCATTATTTCATTTTTGTCACCGCTAAACCCCTTATCCCTTAACTTCTTTTTCTTTTTAAACTATTAAAAAAGAACATTCTTCAATAGTTTAAATGGCCGGTCTACAAGCTCACAATGTGTCAATAGATTGGCACGTTGAACTATTCCAAAAGGTTTTTCAAAATAGTAAAAAAATGATAAGGGATTTAGATGGTAACGAAAATGGAGCCCTTAAGTGTATTAAGTATGGAGTACAAAACAAATCAGCCTTAAAGGACCACTTCACCACTTTTTTGCTTCATATAGTAGGTCCCCACTAATGTACATGGTTTGAAATTCTTTATTTAGGAATACAAAATCTCGTTTTCAAACAGTTACATGGTAAAATGTCGCTATTTTATTTTTTTTCTAATCAGTCTGTGTCCCACAGGAGGCCTGCGTCGCCGTCTTCCAGTGACATCACCGATGGGGAATCCACGCTAATAGAAACTGGAGGCTTACTGTTCCTGAGTAGTTGCAAAAATGGAGTACAGCGTTCTCCCAACAATAAGAATATAAATACAAACAAAATATAGTTTAAGACAATCTGCTGAATGATGATTATGTGTATGATATCCTGTTCAGAGGATTCTGAACATCCCAACACCGCAGAATGAGTAGAAAATAATGTAGTATTTTATTATTATCATGTATATTAGTGAGGACCAATCATATGAAGATACGTTGAAAAGTGGTGAAGTAGTCCTTTAAGTATACTTATTATGTAAATGTTACTTTTCTCCACTAATCCCTGTCGAGTGTGTGCGTGCATGCGTGTGTGTGCATTCATCCTGCAGCACCAATAAATGTTGAGCTAGTGTGAGTGCAAGAATATATGCCATATGTCTTTAGTGAATAACGAGCAGTCATTTATTCAGTGATTTTATGTATTCAGGGCTTTGTATGGTGGCGGCCCAGGGGCCCCATAATTTCTAGATCCGTTCATGTGTATTGTGATTGTCTCCACCGTAAGGTGGTGACTATGTTTGGTCCCCTGTCCGTCCGTCCGTGTGCGCGTCCGTCTGTTCACATACAGACGGATCACCACCATGCTGTTACGTCACCCTGCGGGTGACGTAACAGCATGGTGGTGATCCGTCTGTCCGTTCACCCGTCTGTCTGCCCACGCGTTTGTGTTGCCTGCAGGGGTGAAACATAGTCACCGCCAGTGACTGTTACGACGTCACCCACAGGGTGATGTAACAGTTTTCACCCTGACCCAAGACGTCAGCACCAGTCACCACCAGTGACTATTACGTCACCCTCATAGGGTGACGCAACCCGGCCGGTGGAGACCTGATGTAGTTGTCTCCACCGAAGGTGGTGACTATAAAACGCCCTCTGTCCGTGCACATAGCCCGTATGTGCCCTCGATTTGTCCGTTATATGACGTCATGACGACGTCATAGTTTCTTTGCAATGTGCACACGTTCAAACCTGAGCCAGACGGTGGAGACCTGTGCCCCGTAGGGGCACAACTCTTGTTCTATAATAAAAAATGTGTTGAATCAGTCATGAGCTATCTGACTGAACTAAACAAATGCAACGTTATCTTTGCCTTTGTAATTCAAAGATAGTGTAGATTTAATCCTAAAACACTGAACCGGTGTGATTTTCACCCGGACAAATATATTTTTTGCATGCAGTTTTCACAATGTTGCTTTCAGTAGCTTCACGATGCTCAGTGACACATCCCTACTTAGTTTTTTTTCTTCTCCAGGAAGGTTTTGAGTGAATTTCACCCATGTTCAGTGATAGTGTGAAAAAAAAAAATCCCTTTCACCTTAGACATTAGACTATATTAGAATAATTTTTAATATTTTTTTCTTCAATGCACCAATGTCAATCTCACAGGTCTTGGGAATGTTTGGACCTGTTTGAAAGGAGAAGTTCCCAACTTAAATCCTCTTTTTTAGGAATATTTTAAATATAATTTTGCATCCCCCCCCCCCCCCCCCCGACCCCACCCCCCACCAGGTTGGTCCTCCCTAGCCTGGCCTAATCTGAAATTATTTCGGCCTATAGGGGGGTTGGGTGCTGTCCAAATTTGGACGGTAGATGAGCTGATCTGATTTGATCTCAGCAACGTGTCGTCATCCCCGGCCCCTCCCCCTACCGCCCCTCCACTGCGGTGCCACGTCACATCATTTGGAGCGACGCCCACCCCCCCCCCGACTCCTCCCACTTCTAGGCCACCGTGGCTAACACATTAGTCCAGGCTTTCCGTTTCGCGCTTAGTTTTTTGTGAAAAGTCATGTTGAAATATTAAAGAAGAGTACCCCATATTCAAATATATTACATTGGGTAAAATATATCTGAGTTCAGTGATGTTGTCGCAAAGATGAAGTTAAGTGTTCCAAGGTTAATAACATTGACTGCCACCTTTCTAAGCGTGAGATCGTCACCATACAGAAAACAACACGGTTCCCTCCATGTCCCAGGTTGCCCCCCATCCACCCTCCCACGCTGAATCTCTCTCTCTCTCTGGTCGCGCTGCCTTTCCTTCTGAGCTTCCTTGTTGATTTGATCTTTATTTGGCCTGTTCTACCGCAGCTCTTTGAATAAAGCTACACAGCTCGTTTACGGGAAGCGCACAGAGCACAACATCACAACTGGCCCCCTCATGCCGCCCCAAACCCAGCCTTTTTCCCAAATTGGTTTGCACAAAACCTGCCAAAATCGGAGCGTCGCTCGGCTGGGCTCGGCTCGTTGTCGGGTTTTTAGAAGGACACTCTCTCTCTCTCTCTCTCTCTCTCTCTCTCTCTCTCTCTCTCTCTCTCTCTCTCTCTCTCTCTCTCTCCCCCCCCATTAGGTCCAAGACAACCCCCGTTGAAGCCGCGGCCCCGGAGGAGGTGTGATGCTAAATTTAAACCTGTAAAAAGGTAGCTTTATAAACCCAAGGAGGCTTCAGAGGGAGAGAGAGGGGGGTGGGGGTGGCGGGGGAGGGAGTGTTGAGCGTGCATGAGTGGGACAGTGTGAACGAGAGAGAGAGAGAGAGAGAGAGAGAGAGAGAGAGAGAGAGACTTTGAGAGAGTGCAAGGAGCAGAGGTTCCCAAACATTGTGTCCCAAACAACCTACATTTGTCTGCCCTGTGCCTTAAAGGGGAATTTCAGCCAATTTCAGTATTTTGTTGTCATTAATATAGAGGTGTTGTGTAGACATTCAGTGCTTCCTAGAAAAAAGGGGGGGGGTGAAAAATCATTACCATGGTGAAAATAGGTGACATCTTCAAGTTGTGTTAATGATTTTCCTTGAGTGAACAAATGGAAACAAATGTTGCCGCTATAGGGTACATTTCGTTCACATTTGTGCACACTCAGGAAAATTTTGAAAATGGGTGGAATTCCCCTTTAAAACTGCCAAACTAGCAGATTTGTTATTGTCACTACTTATCCGGTAAGACTTTACTTGAAGGTTGCCTTTATAATGCAGTATAAGCTCATTTATAACACTCTCACTGCATTCTAAGATTTTTTAAATGTCCATAATCATATATAACTCCTCATAACTACATTTATGATGCAGTACATCACTTCTACGTGTGCCTTTAGTTATAATGTGCTGTTCCTTTGAGCATAATAATGCATCATGACTAGCAGTTATAATACCTTATAACTTCTAAATTTTATTTATAACAAGTCTTATAATGCATTATAAATGTATTATAAATTTATAATGCATTATAAATGCGCTTATAAAGAATTATAAAGGCGACCTTCAAGTGAAGTGTTACCAACATTTATTTATTTACGCAAATGATTCGATTTCATTTATCTGATATACTGTTACAACTGATAATGTTGGAATAGTTTAGATGAAAAGCCATCTACAACTAAAATCTATTCATTCTATCCAAAAGGGTGGGGGGTGGGGGGGGGGGGTATGGGGGCGACTTCATCGCCCGTGTCGCTAGGAAATTAAGCATCACAAATAACATCAGTTGTTGTTGAAGTTGCAACAGGCACGCAGCATGCATAAAGCTATAGAGGTCTGACTCAGAGTTTCTGTTTTCAATGATGAAATGCTATCGGTTTAGTGGTGACACAACTGTAGTTAGTTAGTAGCAGTAGGAGTGTTTCAAATCATATTAATTGTAAGAAGTTTAATTTGAAATATCTTTGAAATTCTGGTTGTTTTGCATGGCATCATTTGGTGTGGCAGTCTGGGCATTGCCTAGATCCGGCCCTGAATCGATCACGGTGTGACCCCAAATAGGTCCGGGGACCCACCGTTTGCGAAGGGAGAGAGTTTCGCTCCCTCTTCGCGGCTCTAAAGCCGTTGCTATAGCCTCCATGCAGCCGGTGGTCGGCGGCGTCTGTCGGGCCGGCCGGCCGGCCCGGGGCAGAGAGCGTTTTTACACCACCTATGAAAGGTGTGATTGTCCGTATAGACTCTCCCCCGAGCCAGGAAAGTTCCCCCGGTTTGCGGCGGTCGGCCCCGCTATCTGCCAGGAACGCGGCGTCGCCAAAGAGAAAAAACCCATTGCAGGAGCTGCTTATGTCAGATACACCACGCATGGGGGAGGGTGGAGGGTGAGGGAGAGGAGGAATAGGGGGAAAAAAGGGTTGCTTTTCACGGCGTGCATGTTATAAATACTGGTAGGAACTAGAAAGACACGGTGAGGAGGAGCGCGTACGCGCACGAACACATGCAGAGAGAGAGCGAGAGACCGACTGCACAACATGTAACTTCACAGGAACCTGTCTTAATGTTGACACTGACGCCGTAAAAAATTCAGCACTCATTAATAGCATTAGGACAGCGACAGACACGTGAACACGCAGTCATATGCAGTCACAAACACAAACACACACACACACACACACACACACACACACACACACACACATGCACGCACACAGAGTGAGAGTGGTGGTGGACCTGGGGGGGCCTCAACGTGGCCGCGGTGCTCGGAGCAGCACCCCGAGCGAGAGCGAGAGAAAAAAAGGAGACCTCTCAGCGTGTTTGTTTTGACAGGAAGGAGTGAGAGTGGAAGGTGGTGGTGGTGGTGGTGGTGGTGGTGTGAGAGGTAGGGAGAGGTGGAGGTAGGGAGGTGAGGGTGAGGTGGGGCAGGGTCGGTGCTAGAAGGAAACAGAAGGATGACAAGGAGAAGGGAAGAAAGATGAGAGAGTGCACGAGGGTGAGAGAGGAGAGAAGAGACGCTAGAGAGAGAGAGTGCACGAGGGGAGAGGGGCAGAGGATCAAAGAGAGTGTTTGTAAATCCAAGTTCAACACAAGACCTGCATGTTGTCCCTGTTTTGGGGCATATTTCTGCTCCAGAAATGTCAAAGATAAACCCATAGATATCAGATAGGTAACTGGAAAAAAACCCGGCCCCAAAAAAACTCGGCCCTGAGTATAGACAGAGTTACGCTGTCGCAAACCCTGATCACTGGCCTACAGCCTAGACATGACAAAGACTTTAGTTGTCACTGTTATTTGCACTGCCATCGTTGAAAACAATGTATTTCAAACTCCAGTTTGTCCCTCTTACTTTCATGCTGAAACAGCCCTCCTGAGGGCTCAGTTTTCTGACTCCTCAATGTCGCAACATTTCTGCTGGTTCGGGTTTTATTTGGGCCGACTTTTCTGGTATTCGATAGGTACAGTATTGGAGGAGCTTGTAGGCCTACGCTATACAGTATAGCTCTGGTCCATAGCTCCACTGCTTCTTCTATGATGCTGTCTTGCAATGGAGTTCTGCGTGTGAAAATCACCGTAATCGCTCGGGCGGGGCTCCGGCCATGCAGCTTCTCCTCTTTAGTGGAAATAATAAAGAATGTTTTACCTGTACTCACCAATACAAACACGGCTTGTGTGATTAGAAAGCCTACTTTCCTTAGTGGAAACACTCTGAGCCCCCCGCCACACATGAAAAAGCACTTTTTGGGCAGAACGTTGTTGTCTTATACCAGGAAAAACAAGCCGGATTTGCAAAAACTTCCATAGCTGCAACTGGGGCACACTGCCCCAGTTGAAAACAATGTATTTCAGACTAGGGTTTGTCCCTCCCTTTCAGGCGGTATTATTTGGGCCGAGCAACATGTATTCCCTGAAAGAACCAAGAGTGACAGAATGTAAAAATGGAGTAGTCGTGCGTTTAAGTTTCTGTGGTCTATTCAGATGCAAATATTATGGCCCGGAGGTAGAGTTTGTTCTCTCTGATGAGCAGTTAGTTGACTTTGTGTCTCGTTTAATGATTGAGAGGACCCAGAGGGCAAAATGAATGGGGAAGGCTTTAACAGTTTTTTTTTTCCTGTCCCTAATTTTAGTTTTTCACATTTTCTTTTTTGTGGTTGTCTGATGTTTGGACAATATGGTGTAGAGCAGGGGTCGGGAACCTTTTTGGCTGAGAGAGCCATGAACAAGACATATTTTTAAATGAAATTCTGTGAGAGCCATACATTTTTTAAAAACTTTTAAAATACAAGTAAATTTGTGCATTTTATGTAATTTCAAGACTTTTGAAGTACAATAAGTCTGAGTTATTTTTTAATAACATCCTCATGCTGTTTCAAACAAAATATGTCAGCAGTGTCTGTGTCTGCCTCATCTGCACTGACTATGTGATTGCTAGAGAAATAGATTGGATACACAACAAGTGTACAGTATGTGTGCCACTTTCCCTCTGAAATTACTACGAACCGGCTGTCTCGTTGCTGGTGACCAGTGCTGTTTCACGCATGCACAAATGAAGTCTAATGACACTTTTTTGTATAATTAAAGATTTGTCTGAGAGCCAGATGCAGCCATCAAAAGAGCCACATCTGGCTCCCGAGCCATAGGTTCCCTACCCCTGGTGTAGCGAGAGGGTAGAAGTGGGTGTAAAAACATCTCTTCTGGGACGTTCCTATAAA
>CM076977.1:49941464-49964275 GCA_039105355.1 Benthosema pterotum | reverse complement strand
AGAGAAACTAGAATCACCAGTCAGAAAGAAACAGATCAACGTCAGAAACTAGAATCTAAATGTCAGAAACTACAATCTAATGTCAGAAACTAGAATCTACAGTCAAAACTATAATCTACTGTCAAAACCTAGAATCTACTGTCCAGAAAACTAGAATCTACTGTCAGAACTAGAATCTACGCGCGCAGAAAACTATTATCTACTGTTGCAAAGAAACTACAATCAAATGTCAGAAACTACCCAGTGTTTTTTTCAGAAACTTTTCCCAGAGTTAGCGACAAAGAAGCGCTTTAATAAAGCCAACCAGAGTTCATAAAGGCACGGCAATGAGAACGGCCTGTCGTGTTTTTTTGCTTGTTTTCTTTTCGTATCTTTTACGAGAAAAGACTATAGGCCTAAGTAAGAAAGAGTAAGACACAACCAAACAACCAGCAAGGAGCAGCAGCAGCAGCAGCAGCATGGGGACAGATTGTTGAACGGACAATGTGGGGGTGAGGGGGTGGATGGAGGTGGACAGGAGAGGGAGAGAGTGAAAAAAAGGAGGGAGAGAGAGGGAGAGCGAGAGAGAGAGGGAGAACCAGCACCAGTGCACTCTTTTTTAACTGAAAAAAGAAGAGGTGACATCAGAGCAGAGGAATTCCGGTTCCCTTTTTTCTTCCAAGTTTCTTTTGTTATTCTTTAGAGACTGGACTTTATTCTTGTGCTGCAGCAGCAGAGAGAGTTCTGTCACTGCTCAGCACACAGAGGAGAGGATGGATGGAGGGAGGGAGGGAGGGAGGGAGGGAGGGAGGAGATGATAAAGAGCGGGAAAAGGAGAGGAGGAGGAGAGAGGAGTGACAGAGTGATAGAGAGGAAGGGGAAGAGAGACAGGGGGCGGATCCAGGCATGGCAATGCCCTACCAAACATGGCATGTGAAACAACCAAGATATTTACTGTACTGTATATTTAAAAATGATTTGAAGCACTACTACTGCTACTAACTTGTGTCACCACTAAACCAACAGCATTCCGTCATTGAAAACAGAAAACTCTCTGAGTCAGACCTTTAGCTTTATGCATGCTGCGTGTCTGTTGCAACTTCAACAACAACTGATGTTATTATTGATGTTTTACTTGCCTAATAAAAGTCCTGTAACTGAAAATGGTATGGGTGAGACTTCATCGCCCGTGGCGCGAAGCGTCACGGGCGATGAAGCCGCCCCCATACCATTTTCCTCCCTGCCCCCCCCCCCCCCCCCCAATTGGGAAATGCTACATCCGCCCCTGGAGAGAGATATATAGGACAGGAAGTCATGATTTACAAAAGGCGTGGAGTTTGCAGTTTGAGCTAAGAACGGCACGATTCTACAAAAGTAAATGTCTTCTAAATACCAGACAGTTTTCTGACATGAGACGCCTCACGTTTCTACGCCAGCGGTTCCTCGATATTTATATGTCGAGGACCCCTCACCGAACGTGTCTGTGTTTGGGCCTGCCGACCCCGAATCTGAAAATATGTAGTTTCCGAGAAATTACAATTTGATTTTGTTTTGATTTAACACACCTTAGACAAGGACATTAACACGTGTTTGTAAGCAAGGTAAACAAGGTTGTTTACATCTGCTGTTTGTGATTTGTTTTTTGATTTTGAGATCGATGAATCGATTAATTCATGCATATAAATGGCACTCTGGACCAAATGGGGTCCAGAGGACGCTTCGAAAACAGCTTTAAAAAAAATAAATAAAAAAATAAAGACGGGAAGAGCAAAGCACGCAGGACCTTTCTTTCTTAACCCTTTAGTGTACTGAACGCGTTTTGGTGTTCCAAGCATTATGTTTTAACTATTGAAAAATAGCAGATCTACAAGCTCATAGCGCCCACCGAGTGGCGCGCTATGAGCTTGTATCTCTGCTATTTTTTGAAAAATCGTGAAAACGTGATGCAAATCTTTGAATATTATGCTAGAAACTAGATATAGACACAATGGGTTCATTCTTCTCTTTCTTTCTTTTTTTCTAAGGGAAGGTTTTACACAGCATTGTGTTTGTTTTATTGGGAACTTTACAATGCAAGGACAGCAGGCAGCAGGGAGGCAGGGGAGAGAGAGAGAGAGAGAGAGAGAGAGAGAAGAGAGAGAGAGAGAGATAGAGAGTGGAGAAGAGAGGTGAGAGAAGGGCAGTCAGAGGGAATACCAGGTCACAAAGGTCATGGGGTCAACTGTTAAACAGAACTATAGCGGCTTTGAGTCCTGCACCTGTATGCGAACTAACATGCGCCACGTGGCAAAACCAACCCGGGGGCCGGGTTGGTACCATCCTGGACGTAGACTAGAGGCGTAATATATTGGGTTGTCTCTCTGTCTGTCTGTCTGTCTGTCTGTCTGTCTGTCTGTCTGTCTGTCTGTCTGTCTGTCTGTCTGTCTGTCTGTCTGTCTGTCTGTCTGTCTGTCTGTCTGTGTTGCACGTTTCATTTATTAGTTTTTTTCTTTCTGCTGAGCAGAGCCCAGTAAAAAACCTCCACAGCCTTGGGCCTTGCTGCTGCTGCTGCTGCTGCTGACCACATAGGAACTCCAAGCTTTTAATAACTTTTTTCCTAATTGACCATGATTCTGTGCGTCGTAAATTAAACGGGAGCTGTTATGGAGGGGGGTGGTAGGGGGGTGAAGGGGGTATAGGGGGTATAGGGGATGTAGGCACCCATTTAAAGTGCCATGTTAGAAAAAAGATGGCCAGCAGTATGTTGTGAAAGCAGCAGCAAGCAAGCAAGCAGCACTGCGGATGAGATCACGCCATTGGCTGGCTGGCTGGGTCCGCTGCTAGCTTGGACTCTCCCCGGCCAATTATAGTGTGCGCTGCCGCTGCAGTACATTGCATGTTTTCATCATAAATAATCAAGGTTTTATTGTTGGACTCGCCGGGGCCAAGATGTGACTCAGAGAACCTTCTTTCCCTTTTGCACGCTAACTCTTTTAATCGTTGTTGCTTTCCATATTTCTTTTTTTTTTTTCTTTTCGTTCGTGTCCCTCGCTCCTCCTCGCTTAATTCTTAAATCAGCCCTTTTCCTCTTCCCCTCGCTTGTGTTCAGTATTTACAATATCATCAGCGTTAATCTGTCTTGACCTGGGAACGGACTCTATACCAAATGTCTTCCAAAATCCTGACAGATCTCTGACGAAAACGGTGTCTATGTCAATGTCTGTTTGTGTTAAAAACGTTCGCGTTCGTCTGAATATTCAAAGATTTGCGCCACATTTTCACGTTTTTTCTACCAAAACAGCAGAGCTACAAGCTCGTACAGTGAGCGCATCACCGACTGGCACATTCGCCGCAAACACACCCTCTGAGTTATACATTCACACACTGAGAATTGTTATGTTATAAATGATATTTACAAGTGTGTGTGTGTGTGTGTGTGTGTGTGTGTGTGTTGTGTTGTGTGTGTGTGTGTGTGTGTGTGTGGTGTGTGTGTGTGTGTGTCCTTGGCTCATAAAGAGCTGATCTACTCATAGAAGCTGAGCGGCTCCAAGTTTCCTTAGTGCCCTTGATTACATCAGCACTGCACTCATTCTCTCTCTCTCTCTCTCTCTCTCTCTCTCTCTCTCTCTCTCTCGCTCTCTCTCTCTCTCTCTCTCTCTCTCCTCTCTCCTCTCTCTCTCTCTCTCTCTCCTGCTCATTATTTCCCTCTATGTCATGGTATCTCTCACTGAAGTCCTCTGTTCCCCCGTCGTTATGCTCTTATTATTTGCCTTTTCTTATTCTTCTTCACCTTTTGAAGAAACCTCCTATGTCGGTGTATATATCGACGGCGTTCTCTATATGTTTTCCGTTTTCATACAACAATGAACGCCGTCAGGCAAAAGCATTAAAAATCAATCATACGTTATCTTATCATGTCATTCTGGGCCGGTCACGATTTTTTTCGTGCTCACTTTTCCATCTTCACGTTTTCACACCCAAAAATCTAAATAGCTACAGTATAGAGCTACATATTTTTTTTTTTGCCTTTTTCCTCTCTACATTGCTTGTACTTTGATGCTGCAGATGTTTCCCTGCAGACAGGTACTTGCCTCGTCCTGCAGACCGTCCAGTACTTTATTGTTGTCGGCAAATCGTGGAAACAAAACATTCACAGCGGTCTCCAGCAGATTCATAATGAGCCAATAGAGTGGAGGTTGAGGCGGAGTTGGATTCTGTTTTTAAACACATCTGTTTTACAAACACATTGTACACACTAAAGTTGCCTCTGTTACCTTTAAAGGGAATTCCACCCATTTTCAACATTTTTTCTGAGAGCGTACAAATGCAACCAAATGAACCCTATCGGGTTCATTGGTTCCATTTGTACGCTCTCAGAAAAAAGAAGCGTCTAAAGAAATCCATTAACATGGTGAAAATACATCTTGATGATGTCATCAAGATGTTTCACCATGTCAGCGGTTTTCTTCAGACCTCCATTTCTTGGGAACACAGAATGGGGGGGAACTTTTTTATCATGTCCACCCAACACCTCTAAGGTACACCAATGACATAGTAAAATATTGAAAATGGGTGGAGTTCCCCTTTAAGCCTTCACCCTGGCTGATACATTCCACATACTACAGGGTGAAGCCTTCAAAAACAACGGCAAACCAAGGTGAAAACTCTTCACCTAAACTCACTCAAACTTCACCCTGGAGTATGTAAGAGTCTTAAGGCTTCCACCAGACAGGCGACCATATCATTCAACTTCTCATTAACCGCCCCCCCCCACCCCCACCCACCCCTCACAAGGCCTCTCCTCTGGAATAACAACACATGACATCAGCAACAGCTGCCTGGCTCAGTAATGTGTGCGCATGTACGCACAATGCGTGTGTGTGTGTGTGTGTGTGTGTGTGTGTGTGTGTGTGTGTGTGTGTGTGTGTGTGTGTGTGTGTGTGTGTGTGTGTGTGTGTTTGCTGGGGACGGGGCTGCCGGTTGCTGGGGTAACCGGGCAGAGGATAAGTAAAGTCGAGGGGCAACAGCAAACCAAACACCATCCAATTGCCTAGAATACTGTGTTTTGGACAAAAACACGGATGGCGTGTTATACAACGCGGAGATGTAACGCCGTACGTGTTTAATGAACCTAAAGCTCCCTCCTTTTCTCGTACTGTGCAAGGCAAGAAATAATAAATACACTTTTTTCGGTCGGTGTAGGCTACTTTGCACTGAACTTTGCGTGTATCAATCGACCACTTAAAGACCAACTTTATTATTATTATTTTATTTTTATTTTTTTAAACCAAGGGTCATGTTTAGTGTTATAGGTTGTTATCAGCGAATGTAAAATATGAGTTATTTTCTCTTTCATTTGCTGCTTTAATTTGTTTTACCTTTCTTGACAGGGGCGGGGCATTTGAACATGCAGCTAAATGTGCACATTTTTACAAAATGTGACAGTGTTTTTTTTTTTTTTTTTTTTTTTTTTTTTTAATGATGTACTATAGTCCTACTAGACCCGTGGGAAATTACATTTGGCCACAAAAGTTTGCAGGATCTACTGATGGTGAGCTATAGGGCTTGGTATGTCAGTTTGTCAAGTCCTTTAACAGTCAGTAGATCATGCAATCTTTTATTTTATATTTAGCCCCAAAGCTGCAAATGAAACAAAACAAACATTTTATCCAATAACACCCTAAAACATGAAGCTTGGTTGGCAAAAAACAAAAGTAGTCCTTTTAACACTTTTTCAACTCTACACCAAAATAGCTGATGGCGTAGTTTGGGCAAATGTTCCCCGCAGGACGCTATAAAGTCGTTAAAGAGAGTAACAATATTGATTAAAAAAAAGAATAAAAGAAAAATAAAATCTCCGAGTCGGTATGTCTCTCTCTCTGTCGTATAATCCATCTGTCTGTATGGATGGGGCTGCCGGGGGTTTGGCTATTGTCTCCATGCACAGCTGGGACCTGGTGGTCGTTAAGCTAATAAAGTGTTTTAATTGGTTATTGAGGTCCTCGCGGCTATTTCTATAGGCTGACCGGGGTGTCCGTCAATAAAGACACACAATGCTGCTGCTGCTGGTCCACCACCACCAGCGTCAGCACTTTCTCTTTCTGGGCCATGTGGTCTCCATGGAAATGGAGGCATTTGGGCAGCAAGAAGTAAAAAGTGGTAGAAAGGAAGGGCACTTCCTGCTTGGTGACAGGCTATTGTTTGTCGACACAACAAACATTTCTCGGTGTGTGTGTGTGGATGTGTGTGTTTCTGCAATGTTCGTGTGTGTGTTTCTGTAATGTTTGGGGTTGCTGATTGGTGCTGCCACACAGGGGTGTTTTTGCCGTTAGGCAGACTAGACAGTTGCCTAGGGCGCGATGAGGGGAGGATACCAGGCTTAATATGGATAAATACATTATACTTGTCCTCTATAACTAGAATTGAACATTTAAAACACACATAATATGTTCTTTAGTTAAAAAAATAGTTCATATTATCCCTCGGGGGCGCCATTTTACAGGAGATTTTCTGTCTAGGGCACCAAATTGCTTAGAAACGCCACAGCTGCCACGCACAACACTTATATGTCCATGAATGGCTTCAAATTCAATGTTGTATTTATATATAACCAACGTATAATATTCATAAGACCCAAAGACAGACATGGAGATACTTTGGTTTTCTGCCCGACCTTGACGTTAGGGGCTTTAAGCATTGGCAGTTCGCTTCGGCCACAGGAAGTCGACTAGCGCTGCATAGATAACCCCAGCGTCCTGCCGCGGCCGTTCCTAGCGGTACGACCAAACCTACACTTTTAACGGAGTGTCCACAAAGTCATGTTTGACCTACTGAAGAGTCGACGTTGTGGAAAGCTGTTTGCTTAGCGATGTTGACAGCTACTGCGGTTGCATCATAGCCGCCGTGAAAACAGTCGTCAAAGTAAACTCCCTAATATACAGTACATAATGTGTATACACATTATGTACTAGCATTACAGGCCAGCGGCGGTGCATGCATGGGGAAACCCCAAGCCGCAACGTCGGTTTGCTGCTTCAGCAGCATGAAACGATTCCTTTTTCAGATGGAAGCCAGACAGTATATCCGACTTAACATGATAATAGGGAGACGAGGACGTGTGGTTTGTTAGTCGGCGGCTGAAGGGAAGTGCTTAACGCAAAGTGCCTGCTGCCACAAGTGGCCATCGCTGGTTCACATATCACTCACGCATTAGACCCTCGGCATGCTGTGGTTTTTCACTGGATCCGGTTAACACATCCGCATGTTGTGCGTGGGTGCGATGTGATGTTGTGCTGCAGTTCGTTCTCAACAGAGCTGGCAGGATGCATGGCAGCGTTCAGCCATGTGGTTTTTGCCAGTGTGACGGTGATGGTGATCGCCTTCCAAGCGTCGTTTGTGGCCGATGCCAAAAAGTGGATTTCTGGCATTCTGGGCCTGTCTTTTTGGCAGAAAGGTTCGCTCCTACGGTGATATCTTTTACGGACAATTCACAGCCCCCTAGATAGGACTTCACACGTTTCATAATATCAACTCGCTTGGGGCGTTTCCCCTTATTGAAGCACTACGTAACAGCAGTGTTGCCCACTTGGCGCATTTGTCGCTATATTTAGCTTTTTTCCAGACCCCCCTAGTGCCAAATTTTTTTGCTGGTGAGTTGGGGCGAAATTGGTCGACAGGCGCCAGAGATAAAACCCTTGTTTTTCACCATTTTTCCTCCTATGATAGAGTCCTCCTACGTTCCTAGAAAGGACCATTGGTAACCAAATGGACCCTTTTGGATCTGTAACTCTTGAGAGCGTAAAATGAAACCAAACGGACCCTTCCGGGCCCGTTTGGTTTCATTTTACGCTCTCAAGAGTGCATATTTAACTATCTGAATTACCTAATTTTCAAGAATCTTCACATTTAGAAAATGTAGAAGAATTGCTATTTTGACCAACATTTTGTCAGTTATTTCACCTAAATTAGGCTGAGAGACTAATCTTGCGCATTCTAGTGTATTTTGGAAGTGCCACTAGCGCATTTTGGATTTTGGTGGTTGGCAACACTGCGTAACAGCAACACAAACATGGCCCTGCATACAGCAAGCAACAGAGATTTCATGCAGTCAAGTTACTGGTCGAATGGGACTTATTTTGGACAAAATCAATAGCATTCAGCCCTGTGTGTGGTCAGCACTGGGCTTGTAGATCTGCTATTGCCAGCACAGAGCAGCAGACAAGTCAGGGTTAAGAATGTTGAGGGCCTGCATGCCCTTTCATGTCCTGTAACCTCATGCCATCTGGACAAAGGTACAAAAACCTTGCCACTGGAAGTTTCAGTAGGAGCTTTGTCCCCATTAATCCACCCGCTGATGGGATGGTGTGCTGTATACAGTAGGGACCTCCTGGTATTTGTGTTGTTTTGAAATGGATGCTTGAGCAGAGCTTTACAGACAAATATCCTTCAGGGACTATGGATTATACCAGTGGCGTTCTTTGGAATGACAGAATAATTTATGAATGAATTACTTTCTCTTGAATTAGGGCAAGCTAGATTGAGATTTGGGGTAGGCTACAGACTTAGAGATGTGATTCTCTAAATTCATTCTGTTCATTCTGACAAAAAGGAAAGGCTCCATACTGTGTACTGGATACAAACGTTCATTTCAAAGAGCCGGATGGCTCCATACACTGTGTACTGGATACAAACGTTCATTTCAAAGAGCCGGATGGTCATATGACTTGATTCGCTCTTGAATGACACATCACTAGGCTACAGCCTTCGTAGCCTCATAGAGAATACGCAGCTGGATTATATTGTCACTAATGTATACATCATGTGCGGCTTGGAGAACTGTGTGTCTTTGATTGATCGATTGAAAGTAAAAACATATATGCTGAAAGGTCCAAAGGCACCAACATTCCTAGAATACGTCTAGACAAACACTGCCTCAATCCAGCGATAAGGTGTCAGTGAAAAGGCGACACAGGACAAAAAACTGTTGTTGTTACTAACTAGCGGTCAACTCGCTCCTTCTTTGACCCTTCTCCGAATGCCAGTGACTTTATTACCCCTGTGTTAAAGACAACAAAGCGTCCCTCCTCGCATACTGTATAATAGGTGGCTAATCCGGCAGATTAGATCAAAGGTAGTCCCGTTAACGTCAGCTTATCCACAGCCTAAGGAGATCTGTTTAATGAGCTTACGTTAAAACCAGCCCCGCAGGCCATCGCTCCAAGGTTAAGACTATAGCGGGTAACGGTTGGAGGTTTTTTGGTTCCGTATGTGATGACTGAAGCTTTTGTCATTCTCTCCTGGCTGCCTCAGTGACTTCGCCTTGTGTCTTAGCCTAGAGTAGTGTAGTCAAGACCACCTAAATCGAGACCAAGGCAAAATCTGCCAAAATCCAAAATGCACTAGAATGCGCTAGAATAGATGCTCACCTGGAACATACAGATCAAAATGACCATTAATCGTCTACAACGTACATTCTCTATTTGTGTAGACTAAGTTGGGCTAAGTCACATGATGAATATTTTAACTCTTGAGGGTGTAAAAATGAAACCAAATGGACCCTTGCGGGTCCATTTGGTTTCATTTTTTACACTCTCAAAGAGTTACACCTGTTTAACCAGCTGTCCATCATTTAGCCTGGGGACCACTGGTTGAAAACCACTATCATAGGAGGAAAAATGGTGAAAAATGAGGGTTTTTTATACCAAACCATTTTCATACCAGGGCCCACTATTTATTCTGCATTTTAGCGGAAAAAATGCAGAATAAATAGTGGGAAAACATTTTACGATCTCAAGAGTTACAGATCTATAAGGGTCCATTTGGTTACCAATGGTCCTTTCTAGGAATTAAGGAGGACTCTATCATAGGAGGAAAAATAGTGAAAAACGAGGGTTTCATCTCTGGCACCGGTCAACCAATTTCGCCCCAACTCACCAGCAAAAAAGCACTAGATTTTCCGCCAGGAGTTTTTCACTAATTTTGGCGCTGGGAGGGTCTGAAAAAGAGCTAAATATAGCGACAAATGCGGCAATTTGAAAACACTGCAGCCTCTTAATGAGAGAAAAGTTACTTTTTTTTATTAGACTCATCAGGCATCGATAAGTGACACTTCCGCGTGCAGAGTTCAGGGCGATCTGCCCCCTCTCCCACCCCCTCCAGCCTACGCCATTGGCTCTCTGGCCATCAGGGAGAGGAGAGCAGAGGAGGAGGAAGGAGTGAGTCATGCTGTTAGACCTCCATAAAAACAACTACCGCAGTCAGTCAGTCAGTCAGTCAGTCCACATCACAGCCTCGTAGCACCGTGATGAAGCCTGTCCTCGTGGACCCAACAACCTTGTTGTCGATCGCTATCTCTGGGCGGTCAACCCACTCCGAGTTGGAGAGAGAGAGAGAGAGAGAGAGAGAGAGAGAGAGAGAGAGAGAGAGAGAGAGAGATTTAAACTTGATGACTCGAAAGTTACTTTGCGTTTGGATTTTTTTTTCCAACGTGATTTTTTTTTAAAGAAACCTTTATTAAAGGGCAACTCCACCCGTTTTCAACATTTTATGATGTCATTAATATACCGTAGAGATGTTGTGTGGACATGTTCCCCCAATTTTGTATTTCCTAAAAATGAAGGTCTGAAAAAAATCATTAACATGGTGAAATACATCTCGATGACATCATCAAGATGTATTTCACCATGTTAATGATTTTTCTTTCAGACCCCTTTTTTCCGGAGAGGGTACGAATGGAACCAAATGGACCCGCTAGGGTCCATTTGGTTCACATTTGTACCCTCTCAGGAATTTTTTGAAAATGGATGGAATTCCCCTTTAAAGGTTATAGTAACTGATTTCACTTTCAAATGTTGAAAGTGATTCAAATGTTGTTATTTTTTCCCTTCTTTTTCGGATAATCCTCCCTAACATAGAGAGTGGCGACCACATAAGGAGTTCTGTTCCCAGTGAGCCACCGGGGCAAACAAAATAATTAAAAGAAAAAATTTCAGTTTGGACTTTGGGAAGCCTTTCGTCCAATCATGATGAGAGGGGGGCCTTCCTCCAATCAGGATCAAGTGGGGGTGGGCCTTGGTGTATGTGCTGTTGGCCTGTTGCAATTCCCCCACCACTGTAGAGTGTGTACATGTTCATATCTCAAACCACTGGATGCACCTTTACAGGGGAATTAAAAAATCTCAGGAAAAAGTGGTCTGAAAGAAAAATCATTAACATGGTAAAAATACATCTTGATGATGTCATCAGATGTATTTCACCATGTTAATGATTTTTTCAGACCTCCATTTTTAGGAAATACAGAATTGGGGGAACTTTTTTTTATCATGTCCACACAACATCTCTAAGGTATATTAATGACATTAAAATGTTGAAAATGAGTGGAGGCAAATTTAGTGTGTATAACATCGCTTCACTCTATTGGCTCATTAATAAACTGCTGGAGACTGCTGCGCTGCGATTGGCTAAAGCCGCTGACCGACCTATGACAGCAGCTGTACTAATTGTCCTGTCGTGCATTGTGCCACCATGCTGCTGCTGATGGAGTTATGCAGGAGCATTTTATGAACACATAATACGGGTCTCGGGGGGAAACTCTAGATCTAACGTTGACCTCTTGTACGTGAATGTGGGACTTTTTAACAACAGTGCGGATATGGCTTCCACAGCTGGGGGAAAACCCCAAACCCATGGAACATCTCACAACAGTAAAGATGTCAAAAGTGCACTTTTTACACTGGAAAATGTAAACACACCATTTTTGCAGCGAGCAGTGAGCAGCCTGTGCATGGTGGTAGAACGCAGCAAGAAATGAAAAAGAGGCACGCGACACGTTCCCAAAACACGACCACACGCAGCCATGCGCATACGTCGCATGCACGCGTATGCGCTCAGTGCATCACGTAGTACATTTTCGCTATATTAACCCATTTCGTCCTGACGTCGTAGATTCTACAAAACATTCGCTCTGAAAGATTTGTGCTGCATTCTCACATTCTCCCCAAAAAATAGCAGGCGTTCACGGCTCATAGCGCGCCACAGAGTGGCGCGCTATGAGCCGTGAACGCCTGCTATTTTTAAATTAAAGGTAAAACACCACAAGTACAGAATGCTTAAACTATTTTTTTAATGATGGCACTAGGCATCAGCAGTCGTTTCTTTGTGGATTTAAGTTCCTTTAAATTCACGTTTAAAAAGCTGATTTATATTATATTCCATTGTCCAAGCTACACATCTATTATGCGCGCACGCACGCACACACGCACACACACGCACACACACACGCACACACACACACACACACACACACACACACACACACACACACACACACACACACACACACACACACAGAGCGTATAATAAAAAGACAGATAGGGACTGGACTCCCCCCCCACCATCAACACCTACAAACTCGTGCCAGGACAACGGCCTGGTAATCCTTGTCCCTGATTGGCCCAGTCCAGATTACCCAGAGGGCACCAGCTGTCGGTAGAGAGGCCCAGTTTAGTCATTATTATCACCAGAGGCACACACATGGCAGTCCTATCCAGACAGCCCTGACTTTATTGACTATTTTTTTTTTTTTATTAGCTTTTATAAGCTAGTATAAGTCAACACGAGGATTGATGTTAACTCTGTCATTGTATTTGGTGCATGCCATTTATTTATATATATATATATATATATATATATATATATATATATATAGTATGTGTATGTCTGCTTTAACTGGGGCTTGGTGGTGACCCACCTGAACTGAATGAAAGAGGGGGAGGAGCTGACAGTGTGATGTCACTGTTTCACCGTTTTGTTTTTCATTGGCACGAAGCCCTGCATACAAAGCATCAAATTAGTTAAATACACATAACAACAGCACCAAGGGGGTCTAACAAAGTACTGGTATCTCTCATGGGGAACGAAAAAACAACCAAAAAAAAACACGGCACTCCCATCTTTAAATATCGCCACACCTATCTATATATCTATTTTTGCACCAGTCCGACGTGCACGCATTCACACCATTCCCCCCTCTTCCAGTGGCGCTTCGAAGCAATTTGGAGCCCCAGGCATGATTTTCCCTAGAGAAAATCTCCTGTGACATCATACCTGCCAGGCACAGTAAAATGCCCCCCCCCCCCCCCCCCCCCCCCCCACCCCAAGGGATACAAATAGGAACTATTTTTAAACTAAAGAACATATTACATGTGTTTTTAAATGAGGACAGGTATAATGTATTTATCCGTATGAGGCTTATTAGCCTGGGATCCTTTTAAAGCATGTCTGGTGCCCCTGCTCCCCTCATGGCGCCCCAGGCAACTGCCTAGTCTGCCTAAATGCAAAAATGCCACTGCCCGGCGTTGTGCCGTACCTCTTCCATTTTTTCCCTTCCATGATCCCCCTCCTCCTCCTCCTCCTCCTTACCCTCCTGAATCACTCCATCCCTATAGGCCCAGCAGTCAGGTCAGTCAGTCGCACATACAGGAGGACAGTGAGCTGTGCAACAATGAGGGGAGGTGGAAGAGGGACAGGGGGACGGGGGGACGGGCAGGAAACACAGTCTGACAGACTGCTGAACTAAGATAAGAACTGAAGGGAGAAACACCCTGTTCACTGGAGCCAACAGGGAGGGAGAGAGACAGAGAGAGAGAGAGAGAGGGGGGGGGGGGGGGGGGGGGGGGGGGGGGGGAGGAGGAGGGAGGGGGAGAGAGGCAGGGGCGGATCTAGGCATGGGCATGGGGGGCAATGCCGCCCCTAAATGCCCAGTCTGCCCCACCAACCACGATGGCATGCAAAACAACCCGAGATATTTTAAATTAAAGTGCTTGTATTTAAAATGATTTGAAACACAAGCCTACTACTGCTACTAAGTAACTATAGCTGTCACCACTAAACCAACAGCATTTCAGCATCGAAAACAGAAAACTCTCTGAGTCAGACCTTTAGCTTTACGCATTGCTGCGTGTCTGTTGCAACTTCAACAACAACTGATGTTATTATTGATGCTTTACTTGCTTAGTAAGTCCTGCAACTGAAAATGGTATGGGTGCGACTTCAGAAGTTGTCCCCATACCATTTTCTCCTGCCCCCCAACTGGGGAATGTTATATCCGCCCCTGGAGAGAGGGCATAAGAAGTAAGGGAGAGAGAGAGAGAGAGAGAGAGAGAGAGAGAGAGAGAGAGAGACAGAGAGAAAGCATCACAATCACAGAGACCAGAAGAGAGAGAGAGAGGCTTTAGGTTGGCCTAGTTTCTCCTCCATTACACCACCCATCTATCCATCCACCCCTGAGTCCGTCTGTTCCGTCCATCCCCTCTGTCTGTCGGCCTGTCTGTCTGTCTGCTTGCCGGTTTGCACGTCACTCAGGCGACATTGTTCCATTGCAACGCAATACACTCGAGTCAGCAGCAGTGGCGGCAGCAGCAGCCCACTGGATCTTGCCGGTTGACACGATGAGTTATGTTGGCGGGGGTTTGAAGGAGAGAGAGAGACACACACACGTCAGTGGGCGATGATGTGTTTACTATGTAAATATATAGACGCTACTCTGGCATGCAACAGACTGAAGTGGATCAACAGAGAGGAGAAGGGAAGCATCGATTGCGCTCCCCGTTTGAGCGTCTGTGTATATGGATGACTTGTAACCAACACCGAGGCACTGGTCTAAACACATTGACCAAAAAGGAAACACCACACATACACACACGTGTGCATGCGTGCGCACGTGGTGTGCACGTGGTGTGCCTCGGGAAAAAAAAAAAAAAAAAACAGAGCGAAAAGCATTAAGAAAAGCCCAACCTGCTGTTGATCTGTTGACCTAAACCCGGGTCACCCATTTTTTTCCCCTCTCTCTTTACAGAGCTGACTGACCCCATTTTACACCAGGGGATAAACCAGGGGCAGATCTAGGCATGGGCATGGGGGGGCAATGCCCCCCTAAATGCCCAGTTTGCCCCACCAAACATGATGGCATGCAAAACAACCCGAGATATTTCAAATTGAAGTGCTTGTATTGAAAATGATTTGAAGCACTACTACTGCTACTAACTAACTACAGCTGTGTCACCACTAAACCAACAGCATTTCATCATTGAAAACAGAAAACTCTCTGAGTCAGACCTTTAGCTTTATGCATGCTGCGTGTCTGTTGCAACTTCAACAACAACTGATGTTATTATTGATGTTTTACTTGCCTACTAAAAGTCCTGTTCGCGACACAGGCGATGAAGCTGGCCCCATACCATTTTCTCTTGCCTCCCCATTTGGGAAATGCTACATCCGCCCCTGGGATAAACCTCTGCAGCGCGACGCGTTGTATAATACCATGCATGCACATGTGCTCTGCAGAACAGTGCAGACAGTGATTCAGTGGAAATGACAGGAATGCATTTTATTTATGTGATGAAGGGACTAATTTCCTGATTGGAACACTTCCTGGAAAGAGACATAAACTAGCAAGGCTTTGAACAGATGTAGTGGAAATGAGCACAAAAAAAAAACCTCTCAACTATCATTGTTTTAACTTTTTTGGTTGTTTTTACTTAGCCGAAAATTAAAACGCGCGTCATGGTAGAATCATGTGAGTGTTTAGCCTGACGGGAGTTTTTTAACAGTTTAATTTCTCTCTGTGTATAATAATCGCCCATCGGTTTTAACTGCAGAATAAATTATACCCCCAGTCACTCAATTTAGAAAATAACAAAAGCCTCGAACGCTCCCACTGCTACTTATTTTTCCAGCCGACGTGACAGATCGCAGCGGCACAGTATTATCCCAACAATCATGTTATCACATATTATGTAATTGGGTTTCGATTCTTGTAAACACGAGCAGAAGTTCCCCTGGTTCCACTTTGAGACTATCCAGAATTTTCTTAGCAATTACTGTGTTGATTGCTTTTTGATTATTAAATTAAACTGAAAGTTTTTTTTTTTTTTTTTGTAATTGTCTAAATTGATACTTTGTTGTACAATGGTGTGTCAAGTCACACAAAACTAGCAAAGAAGCCACTGTAGTTTAAAAAGTTCATAGCTTAAAAAAAAGGAGTTTAATTCACAATTAGACTGGCTGTATTCACTCCCTATTAAAGCATTCATTGGTTGAAATTGATGATTGATTTTCTTGTACTGTTAATTATTCATGAAAAGCTTTTTATTTTTTGGGAATGTTTTTTTTTTCTTTTTAAGGCTAATGAAATGACAACAACTCAAAGCTATTACATAGGAAACACAAAAAAATCAGGGTGTCCGTCCGTCCGCCTGTCATCAACAACAAGGTGTCTAACAATCTGCCTGTCTGTCTCTCTGTGTGCAGGAACGACAGAGCGCGTGTGTCTGATCCAGGGGACGGTGGAGGCGCTCAACGGCGTCCATGACTTCATCGCGGAGAAGGTGCGTGAGATGCCACAGAGCACCCAGAAGACAGAGCCTGTCAGCATTCTGCAGCCGCAGACCACCGTCAACCCTGACCGCATCAAACAGGTTGGTTTACACGGTCTGTCTGTCTGTCTGTCTGTCCGTCCGTCCGTCCGTCCGTCTGTCTGTCTGCCTGTCAACCCACATGACATCACTGTGTCAAGTTTCCTGCTCTCTCTCTCTGGTCTCTCTCCTCAGTGCTATGAAACGCTCCAAACAATAAACAGCCGGGTCGCTTTTTTCCGCACTCGTGTTTGTTTTCGACCGACGCTTGTGCTGTTATGTGTGTATGCGGCGCGTTTGCGGTGTCCACACACAAACACAAACACACGCAGCCCTGCGGTTGAACGCGTGGAAGTTTAGTTTAATGTGTGTGTGTGTGTGTGTGTGTGTGTGTGTGTGTGTGTGTGTGTGTGTGTGTGTGTGTGTGTGTGTGTGTGTGTGTGTGTGTGTGTGTGTGTGTGTGTGTGTGTGTGTGTGTGTGTGTGCGCACGTGTCTGGGTTCTGCCAATTGGGCCTCAGATCAGAGGGTACACAGGGGAGGTGTGCGCGAGGGCATTGGCCATCGTGTGTGTGTGTGTGGTGTGTGTGTGTGTGTGTGTGTGTGTGTGTGTGTGTGTGTGTGTGTGTGTGTGTGTGTGTGTGTGTGCCGCAGGGCTGAAGAAGATGCGATGATTTCTTTGTGTGTGTGTCTGAGTGCAGCTGGCAGGGTTACTTACAGCCATGTAAACACAGGAAAGAGGGGAAGAGCTTAGAGCAGTGGTTTTCAACCAGGGGTCTAGGGACCACCAGTGGTCCTTGAGGTGGTTCCAGGTGGTCCCCAGCTAAGTTGGTGAACCAGATGAAAAAGTTGGTTAACCAGATGTAACTCTTTGAGAGCGTAAAAATGAAACCAAATGGACTCTTGCGGGTCCATTTGGTTTCGTGTTCACGCTCTCAAGAGTTAAAATATGCATCATCTGAATTAGTCTACACCAACTAGAGAATGTAGAAGATTAATGGTCATTTTTGATCTGTATGTTTGACTGTTTTGTTTCCCAAATCCAGCCTGAAATTGTGGACAAATGCAAAATAAATATTTAATTTTGGGATCTGTGGGGCTAAAAATGTCCTCAAATGGTGGTCCACGCTCAAATGTTGAATAAGTAGTGGGCCCTGGTATCAAAAAGGTTGAAAACCAGTGGCTTAGAGGAGAGAGAGAGAGAGACGGTATGTTTGAGCGGTTCAGAGAAGAGTGAGGCCCAGAAAACATAGGAGACGAGAACATGATTGGACAGGGAGAGAGAGAGAGATTAGCAGCTAGCGTTAAGATGTGGACATGTGTGGACAGGATGCTACAGTGTGAGGTGAGAAGAAGCTACATGACATGTGACCAGGGTGTACACACACACACAGACACACACACACAGACACACACATGAACGCACGGCAGCTATGTGTGACGACAGACCGCGGTGGTCTCGCCTCGGCGGCAAACACAATCCCGTGTAATTGCAGCTTTCCATCATCTCGCAGTCGTCCCTGTCATTCTTTCTGACAGCCGCTGTTCTCTGCTAGCATGTTCTCTCCTTGTTTTTGTCTGTCTGTCGGTCGGCCTTTTTTCTCATATCTCTGAATCATAAAATGTGGCACTATTATTTGAATAATATTAATTAATGCAGAAGCAAACATTTTTTTTAACTCAAATCTTTGGTTCTGGGAGATACCTAGAACATGTTTTCAGATGGGGGTCCACAGCCAAATAATAGATAATTTTGGGGGTCCTTGGTGTGACATACTGTATTATAATTTATATGATGCAGCAAATCTGAATTCTGGTTCAAACTTGGTATCTTAGCGCAGTTGTTTCCAACATTTTTGATGGGTCCACTATTTATTCAGCGTTTGAGCCACGGACCCAGCCCCACAGACCCGAAAGTAAAGATTGCTTTTGCTTTTGTCCACAACACCAGGCTGGATTTGGGGAACCAAAACAGTCAAATCATATTCAAATAGCCTTCATTGGATTACCAGCTTTCCTCCTCCTATGCTTATTACTCCATTGAACGGTCCATTGAAGCACCATTGATTTTGCCCAGAAAACTGCCTTTGCATTGCCTTTGTCTTTTCTGATTGCACTCAAACACTGTCCCCCTTCTGCTTTTCAAAGATGCTCCAACTCAAATGGTTAGAATCAGGAATTGCTATCTTTTGTTTAGCATGTAGTTCATCCTACATACATAGAAAGGGTTTTCAACAGGTGGTCCGGGGACCACCAGTGGTCCTCGAGAAGGTTCCAGGTGATCTCCAGGCTAAATGATGGAAAGTCGGTTAACCAGATGTAACTCTTGAGAATGTAAAAATGAAACCAAATGGAGTTAAAATATATCATCTGAATTAGCACTATGTAATGAAGAAGTCTACACTGTTTTGTTTGCAAAATCCAGATCTGGAATTGTGAACAAAACCAAAATAATTCTTTAGTTTTAGATCTTTGGGGCTAAAATGTCATCAAATGGCGGTCCGTGCATGCTCCAATGCTGAATAAATGGTTGAAAACCACTGATGTATAATATACATTGTATAGCAGATCACAGTGCAAATATCCGCACTGTCCTAAAATCTTAGGCAATCAGCCTTGGTGGGACTGGCTGGGCCTGCAGTCACTTTGACTGATTATCATCATGGTCTCTTCATGATTGCGCTGTATTGATTAGCTTGGTCTGCCATTGTTTTCCTCTATTGACTTGCCTGGTAGCTGCCAAATGGACTGTGAAAACCAGCCCTGTGCATGGGCATGTGTGTGTGTGCGTGTGCGTGCGTGTGCGTGTGCGCGCATGTGTGCGTGTGTGTGTGTGTGTGTGTGTGTGCATGCATATACATATACACACCTTGTGTTTGGTTCTGAATTATTTATTGAAATCAGGGTATAGTCCAGCTGTACTGTTTATATCCTGATCAGTGCCAACAGATAACTTGATCCGTCTGCTCTTCTTAACTTCAATTCTGTTTTTTATGTACATTTCTATGTGAATCCCAGGAAGACTAGAGACCACTATGTGGAAGCTAATGGGGATCCGAATGAAGAATAAAGAATAAAGAATGAAGAATAAAGAATAAAGAAGGCAACAACCAATAGCTGTCCCTGAAAGATCAGCCACTGTCCACTGAAACATCAGCCATTCATTTTTTTCTTGACTTGCTGAAATACGAATTATTTGAAGCTTAGAATTTGTAGATCTGCTATTTTCCAATAGTTAAAACACAGCAACACAACCATTGTGTCCTGTCCAGATTTCTAGTTTCTGAATAACATAATATTCAAAGATTTGCACCACGTTTTCGCGATTTTCAAAAATAGCAGAGATACAAGCTCATAGCGTGCCACTCGGTGGCGCGCTATGAGCTTGTAGATCTGCTATTTTTCAATAGTTAAAACACAGCAACACAACCATTGTGTCCTGTCTAGATTTCTGGGTCGTAGCGATGCCCTGCCCCCTTTTCAGATATTAGCGAGTTTAAGATCACCTTTTAAACAGGACAAGGAAATAGGGCTCTCTGCTCTGTAGCAGTTGGCTTTTCTGCAGTTGCCAGAAAAGCCCAAAATAGCTAAAAGGATCCCTGACTAATAAGATAAACATCGCTTAAAACATTATACTTTCCCTATATAACTAAAATAAACAAATAAAAACACCATTGTTATCTTATTTCTTTCATAAATAGAGCATATTTCACTCAACAGGAACTGCTCCTGGCGCAGGATGATGATGTCACCTGTGGTCTAGCTCTATGGAATATATGGATGAAACCATCTCATGTGACATCATCATCCTGCGACCGGAGCACCTCCTATTGAGTGAAAGATTCTCTATTTATGAAAGAAATAAAGCATTGAAGGTGTTTTTATCTGCATGTTTTAGTTATAGAAGGCAAGTATAGTGTTTTATGACACATTTGTCTTATTAGCCAGGGATCCTTTTAACAAGAGACCAAAAGCTCAGTGTTGAACGACTCGGTGCCTCGGTGCGGCCGTGTGTCTTCCGACGGCCGCACCAAGTCACCAAGTCACCAAGTCACCAAGTCATTCACCACTGACACCGCGCGCTGGAGTGATCTTAAAACCCCCTAGTACAGGGGTCAGCAACCTGTGGCTCAGGAGCCGCATGCGGCTCCAGAACACAGCCAACCAAAATAATATAAACATTTCAGTCATCCAAAACACAAAGACGGTTGCCAGTTAAAGTAGCACTTGTTGGCCATGTCAAAAAAGCCTAGCAGTTATCAGAGGTGGAGCTTTCAATCTGAACCACCCATTTTCAACAGTTTATTCAGTTTACTATGTCATTATTATACCTTAGAGATGTTGCGTGGACTAGAAATGGAGTTCTGTAAAACTCCTTTATTTTTTATTTTTTTAGAAACTCCCATTTCTGAAGAAAGGTTGTGTTTTCACCATGTTAATGATTTTTCTTTGAGGACCTTTTTTTCTGAGAGTGTGCAAATGGAACCAAATGGACCCGTTAGGGTCCATTTGGTTCCATTTGCACACTCTCAGGGGAAAAAAAATAATAATGAAATGTGGCTCCAGACAGATTTTGAATTTAATTTTGGGTCGAAAATGGCTCTTTCAACAACTTGGGTTGCTGACCCCTGCCCTAGTATCAAAGTATTTGGGGTCGTCACAGCACCCTGCTCTAAACTACCCAGATAGCAAAATGCATTGATTCAACGTTGAATTTTGGTTAGATAACCAAAATTCAACTTTGAATCAATGCATTTTGCTATCTGGGTATTAATTGGCCTTTGAGAGTCTTGAGAGTCACGAGCCACGAAGTCCATGTCCTCTGTAACGCAGAGCTCATTTCAGCTGGAAGCTGACGACCAGTGAGTGGCTGTAATGGTGTTTTGGAAGAGCTTCTCCGCAGAGAGAGATGAGCAGACTAATGTCTGCTGATACTTAGACAGACACTTAGACGAGGACGGTGATTCCCCTGTTGGTCTTCATACTATTTATAGCGCGCCACAGACCATGACTGAGCCCAGTTTGTGTGTGTGTGTGTGTGTGTGTGTGTGTGTGTGTGTGTGTGTGTGTGTGTGTGTGTGTGTGCTCGCGCACACGCCCCGCTTGCGTGAACGCAGGCAGCATGCGTGCGTCCGTGTGCGTGTTTCGCGACTGCGAACGGACGTAGCGTAAGTGTGAAGGCGTGAAGTCAATATTGATATTTTTATCCTAATAAAAAATGTGTTTGCGCTTTTTTTCTCTCCATGCGCGCCAGACACGCGCGCACGCGCGCACACACAAATGCAGGTCACGCGGGGCTATTAGTAAGTCAAGCCTCTGTCGCGTTCTCCGTTAGAGTTTTAAAAGCATTCCTGTCATTGTGCAGACGTACAGTAGTCGTAACCAAAACAACACAACACCGCCAGGCCCCTGTGACCAGATGAATAGGCTTCATGGCGTGCACACACACACACACACACACACACACACACACACACACACACACACACACACACACACACACACACACACACACACACACACACACACACACACACACGCACACACAAGCACGAAGATGAATCGGCATCTGCTGCAATGCAGCCAGTGATGTGTACTATTTGGGGTGTGGATATACCCCCTTGTCTTCTTCTGTGTTCCTTGCCAAAAGCACGGCTGTTGTAGCATGTGGTGACATTATTCTAGCACCCGAGAGAGAGAGAGAGAGAGAGGGGGAGAGAGAGAGAGAGAGAGAGAGAGAGAGAGAGAGAGAGAGAGAGAGAGAGAGAGAGAGACTTAAGAGCCAAAGGACGGATTGACTGGTTGAGTGAGTGAATGACAGGGAGAAATGACAGCGGCATATCTGAGGTCTTGTTAGCCGACAGCTGCAGTGTGTGTGTGATCGCGGAGCACTGTCTGTTTCCCCATAAACAGTGGATCAGGAGTCAAGACCCGAGTTAGGAGTAACTTGGCAAATTTGTATCAAGCGAATACAGTATATCTAGTGAATAATTCCTCTGTTTCTCCGTTTCCTTCATAGCACATCATAGCACAGGGGTTACGCAAGCTTTATTATCAAAAAAGCCATTTTTTGGCCCCCAATATAGTAAATAGTATAGTATACTAAATATAGCAATTCTATTTGATCCCACAAAATATGCATTAAAGGTAATAGAGGCATCTTTAGTGTGTACAAAGTAGCACTGTGTTTGTAAACAGGTGGAGTTAGATTCTGTATAAAAACAGAATCTAACTCCTCCTCCCCTCCACTCTATTGGCTCATTAGGAAATCTGCTGGAGAATGCTGTGTGCTGTGATTGGCTAAAACACGCTGCCTCACCCCACACAAAACCCGCCCTGCCCCTCACACATTGGCACCGCCTGTCCTGAGCCCGACGAATGTGTTTGTTTTCATGATTTGTGGCGAACGACAAAGTTCTGGACGGTCCGCAGGATGAAACAAG